>JASGXE010008875.1:0-27462 GCA_030068105.1 Sinentomon sp. SZTP_YWyxl
AATGCAAATCACCGAGGCAATGTGACAGCAAAGCTGGTGGAGTTATGCCTCGGTGAAATTCAAACGGAGTCAAGAAAAAGTTACTTCAGCATTCTTTTGCTTTGGGTTCACTAGTTTATTCATGCTGGAAAAAGAAACAGCTTTTAACAGCTAGGTAGCATTTTAGTTGATAACATCTGATGTGGCAGCAACGATAGACATTGATTGTGTATCTTTTTTGCAGGCCAATCGGTGCAGAAGGCATGATGTTGAAAGGCGTTGAAGTGACAATGAAGTTGAGATGCTTTTTTCCACATTCATGTCTTTGCAGCAGCAATCCTGTGATTCGTGGTATGCTGCGGAGCTTATCTACAGATGTCAGAGTAAGATTTGCTCCAAGCCCGACTGGCCTTTTGCATCTCGGTGGATTGCGGACTGCGTTGTACAACTTCCTTTTTGCTCAGTCCCAAAAAGGCAAGTTCGTTCTGAGAATCGAAGACACGGACCGCTCACGTGAAGTTCCCGGAGCCGCGGATGCCATTGAAGACACGCTGAGGTGGGCAGGAATTGTACCGGATGAAAGCCCACGGGTTGGAGGTGTCTACGGCCCGTATAAGCAATCACAGCGCAAGGACATTTACGGGGAATACGCTCTGCAGCTTGTCGAGAATGGGACGGCTTACCGATGTTTTTGTTCCGAGAAGAGATTGGATCTAATCAGGAAGGAAGCCATCAGACGAAGAGAAGTTCCCAGGTATGACAACAAGTGTCGTAGCTTGGAAAAGGATGAAGTCGACGATAAGCTACAGCAAGGAAAGCCCTACTGCGTCAGGTTCAAGTTGATCTCTGAACCGATAACGTTCGTCGACCAAATTTACGGCACAATGTCGATCAATGTAGCTGAACAGGAATGTGATCCTGTCATACTGAAGCAAGACGGATTTCCGACGTACCATCTTGCTAATGTCGTTGATGACCATTTGATGAAGATAACGCATGTTCTACGCGGTGTAGAATGGCAGATATCAACAACAAAACACTACGCATTGTACAGAGCGTTCGACTGGCAGCCACCTGTATACGCCCACCTGCCACTGCTGCATAATTCGGATGGACAGAAGTTTTCCAAGAGGCACAATGACCTGACTATAGCCAGTCTGCGTGATAAGGGCTACTTTGCGGATACCTTGTTAAACTTTGTGTCCATGAGCGGTGGTGGATTCTCCGAGAAGATTGGCCAGCTTGACAAAGTTTACTCAATTGCGGAATTGACGAACAAGTTTGACCTCAGCTTGATACGTCCTGGAACTTGTAAGCTTGATTTTCCAAAGCTGTTGGTTCTGAACAGGCTGGAACTCAAGAAGCGGCTGCTTATTGAATCCGACTGTCAGGAACTTGTTTGTGCCCTGAGGAGATTGGTTGCAGCCAAATACCCTGGAACTGCAACTGGTTTCAACGAAGTTCGGTATTCGGATTCACATTTATCCAAACTCCTATTCCGGCTGTCGGACAGAATTTGTAGCTTGAGTCATTTGTTTGATGACGAATTCAGGTTCATATGGGAGCAGCCGGAAATATCGGTGACTGATTTATATCCAAGCATGTACTCACAGTTGGCGGTGCTTCTGGAGAAGGTTCCCGAAGCAGACTTCCATGGCGATTGCCTGATAAATTTGCTCAAGGCTTTTTCGAAGGACAACTATTTGAAGTACAACGATGTGTTGAAGGCGCTCAGAGTTACATTCAGTGGACGAAAGAAGAGCCTCCCGATTGTAGACTTCTTTGAAATTCTTGGGAAAGATGAATGCATCAGGAGAATATCGAGGTATTGCAGTGAGAAGAAGCAAGAGGCAGAGATTTCTTCCTTGCCTTAATAGCAGCCTAGCCAAGTCATACCTGTGTTTTTGTTAACTAATTAACGGAACTGCAGTTGTACCCGTTTTTAGTTCTCACCTGGTTGCCCTGTACAAACCAGATTGGTGTAAAATTCAGTGGCACCAGAATGCAACCATTGGCACTCTTATTTCTACAAAAAACAGAAGGCTCACTGCTGCAAGCTGAGTTAAGAGTGCCACATTATACCTAATGTGGCATTCTGGACACCTGCATACAGTTGTCTTGTGCGTGCCATCTGCAGGTGGAAAGCAGGCTGCCACAAGCGGTATCCTGAATTTGGAGATGGAATTTTACAGCACAACAATTTTTTGCGGTTTGGTTCCTTGCCTTCCATCACTCGGATTTTGGCTGATCCAATCTCCACCTTTTTGTTGTGTTTTCATTCCCGTGACCTTGGCTCCCCTCTTTTTCAGTACGGGTAGCCAGGTTCTTAGGAGGAGGGGACCTTGGCTGTTGTTAACATCGCTGCCACCCGTTTTATGAATACCTATCTATGGATTCTTTTAGGTGCCTGTCCTTGTTATTTTCCACTGTGCATTGGAACAGATACAAGGTCACCGCAACCAAACCACAAAAATTGGCCATGTGCTCTCAGGGTAATGCAGCTCTCATGAAAAGGTGCTGCAAGACCGGACTGAGCAAAGATTCACAGCAAAGATGAGTTCCTAATTAGGCATTGCAGACATTCCTTGTGCGAGCACTCGCTGCACATCTTGAATCATTTCTTCAGTTTTACCAAGTTGGGCCAGTTGTCAAGTTGGCACCCATGCCATGTAATTTTTCATGTCAAAAGAACTTTTTGTCAGTTCATTTGCATTTCAAAACTTGACTGCCTCCCCAAAAGTTTTCATCACATAGGGGGGCCTACCTACCTACTGACTTTTTCAGTTTTTGTTCCATTGGCAATGCACAAACAAAGCTCTTATGGAATTTCCTGGCTGATGATGAGGATATAAAGCTCTTTTGGGCAGTGGTAAAACTTTTCATGTTGAATTGTGCAGGTAGGCTAATTCAATTGGGAATGATCATTCTGCTGAGGTTCAAGACAAGGTACCAATGATCTGACTAAAACAGTAATTTTTCAAATGTGTCAATAAATGGGGTTTTGAAACTGACAGAGGCATGATCACATTTGGGGGTGAGTTGCAAATTTATTTTTTTTTTTTCATTACCATGCTATTTCCATTTCTTTTCCCTCGTTTCATCCTATTCTTCTTCATAAAGCAGGTGACGAATAAAAAAAAAAAAAAAGAGGGAGACAGAAAACCACGAAAAAAGGATAGGCCTGCTCAGGGCTGCAAAAAGTTGTTTGGAGCCCTGGAGCACGGATTTCGGAGCCTTGGTCAGATTTTGGTAGGAGAGCTTTTTTTTGCTCGTCAGCTCGTTTCGATCCCGGTCGAAAATACAAAAAACACAAAAGGTTATTTCGCTCGCCAATCTCCATTCTTTCATCCCGGACGACGGAGAGCTTTTTCGTTTTTATTTTTTGCTCCCCAGCCATTTCGATCCCGGTTGGCCGACAACCGTGACCCGGGAGCAATGCTCCCGTGTTCCCGACTTTTTGCAGCCCTGGGCCTGCACAAAAACCTACCTAATGGCAGGCAAACATTCTGTACGGCATGTAACAATCTTTTCATTTTCATCGATTTGCAATTTCATTATGTTGATGGTAGAAATTCCTCATCAATGCCAACAATGGAAAAAACATTTGATGGACGTTTCAATATTCCACAGCATTCCATAATTCATCAGAATTTCCACAGATGGGTAAACAGCAAACACATACCTATTGGCATTTCAATGCCAGGCCCTGCCTACAAAATCGGCTTTCATCAAGGCCGCAATGCCTAAATAACAAGGCAAGTTACTCCATAAAAATTTAGTGTCCCGTTTACCTACTGCCGATTGATTGGTAAAGTACAAAAATCCGTAAAATTTTTAGTTTTCACTTCTTGGGCATCAGGTAGATCGGCCTATCGTCAGACAACCAGCCGATTTCCAAAACGAAGATTAATCGGTGGATCGCCGCGATCCGCAGATCGATTACCTAGTGATCTGGTTGACCACAAACATTGGATTGACTTGGTCAACCACATCGTCACTCCATGGATCGAGGCGATCTGCCGATTAGGTAATCTTCATTTTGGAAACCGGCCAAACGAATAAAGATGTGCTGGACAGTGCTTTAATGGTTCTCCTAACCTGGCACAATGCTCGATATTTTCGTTCGGTGTGCTTCTTGTTTAGCCCATTGTACTTTGCTAATGATGCTCTTTCTCTTTTCCTTTCAAAACTTACGGTTGTGTTGCTCTATGCGCACTTCCTGTCATTTCCACCTAGGTTATCCACTTCTGCATTTACCTACGTGGTTCTTGTTATTCTAAAATGTTAATCCACATACCTATTTCAATCGACTGCAATTATTTGCCTATGCGAACGATTCTCTCTACCGATCCTCGACCTGTTTATTTCTTCTGACCAAGCAATTCACGGCATTCAACAACGCAACCGTAAGTTCTGTTTTGTGATTGGTTCACTTGTTTTGTGATTTGATTACATTGTCGATTTTCTGCATTAACTGAACCTTGCATAAACATAAGGCTTTATGACAAAAATGATATCACAATTTCCTATCAAATCGATTGTAAAAATTGAAAAATACTGTTCTTATGGATGATTGATTCGTAATAAAATGCAGATGTAGAGAGTTGGAATTGCGCCAACAAAAAGTCAAAAATACAATAGGTAAAGTATTGCCTGGGTCCCTACTTTGATAGAGCCGTCATGAATCTGAGATCAATAGGCCCATTCCATAGAAATTACATTCTGTGTACCTGTTGCTACAGTTACGCCTATTTAGGCCCTACCGGTCAATCCTGATTGACATACGAGCACAAAAATGTACTGAAAATCCGATTGCCTGCCGTACAGCATATTCAAATATAAAACTGCATGATCCGGTGGATGAATTGTTCTGTTTTTGGAAAATCCTTCTAATTCCTGCAGGAGCGAATTTTCATTTGGGAAAATTGAGGCGAAATTACTAATTGGTTAAAATCAGAATTATTGTATGAGGTTTGGAATTATGGGGTAGCTGTAGCTCTGGAGCAAAGCTGTTAACAACAAGATCCAGGATTAAGAAAAAAACGTTGAGAGGAGTGGCTATATTTACAACAGGCTGACAGGCTATCTTTTACAAGAGCTGTAGGTACAAGAACTCATTTGATGTAGGTAGTTTTCATAGTCTGGAAACGAAAGAGAATCTCATGTTGCAAAACGTGGCTGACATTAAATTCAGCCAAGAACATTGGCGCCGGTATTAGCGAGGCAAAAGTCTTACGAAATGTGGTTGAAAGAGGTACCTACTGCAAAAGCACGTTACATCGTATTTCCGGGTTTGAGGTGTTTATTAGGCCTGACTGTATAACTGCCTGAATGCATTTTTACTCCACAGGGGATGCCTACATACCTACTAGAAAGCAGAATGGGCCTAGTTATTTTTCCTCTTTTTGGGAGTAATTTTCTTCTAGAAATGATCTTTTTCAGTCTCAAGATCCATCTGAAATAAAAACTGGCAGTGTTTTGTGAACTATGGCCTTTGGAGCTTGTGGCCTTTCTGGCGCTGTGAGGGTTTCCGTGGGATTCCACCGACCTTTGGCACATGCGTGGAAAAACAAAAAAAAAAAAATTTAAACAGAAATATGCTCCCAATATTTGCAACGATAATTGACAATGAGCTAGGCACCATATTTGTGAACAGGTTTCAAAATTGTTGCTCAATTGTTTCTTCTTTTTTTAATTTTTTTTCCTCAACCTCCTGGCAATGCTCCATGCAATGCTGTGCTCACACTTCCATCTAGGTGCTTTGTATCATGAATTAAATTTATTCGAACGTGCTGTGACTTTTTGTGATAAACCTACCGGTTTCTTCTGATGCCCTGCAATTTATGGAGTCTACGAATATCTGGAATTTGCATCTATATTGGATACTCTGATCGTCAATCTGATCATGTGTGTGTACTCATGCATGGAGCACTGTGAGGTTGGTTGATGGATTTTCTCTTCGCATTACATCATTGCCCTTTTTGGTGCTGGTGATAAACTTTCCACGTGGTTGAAATTCTGATCACTGTTTGAAATGGGTTGAAATTCTGTTCGCTTTATTTGAAATGTGAAATTTTCGAAAGATTAAATTGATTAAAAAAAATCTAGAAAAAAATGGGCGTGTGCCAAGCAAGGGACGTTGATCAGGTTGGTGATGTCAGGAGCAGAACATAGGTAGGTACAGGGTGGCCCAAAAAAAGGAAAGTGAAATTTTTTCGTGTCAGTTTCGTTTCTGGGAAGTGTTTTTGGCAAAAAACAGGATTGAAGTGGCCCAGCAGGTTCTCCTTCATCCTTCTGAGTTGCAAATTTGTGGTTTATATCGGAAAAGAAGACTCAAAACTCTTTAACTACAGTCTCAACTGAATTCCTCTGGCCCAACCAAAATGGTAATTGAACTGCTTTCCGTTGCATTTTGGTTCTGCTCGGTGTTTAGGGCTTCAAAGGTGACTGAAATGGGCAAACATTATTTTATTCGTCCTCCTCAGTCACATCGTGCATGCTGTGACGGATAGAGATCGTGATGCACAAAATAAAACAGCCCCAATCCGACCCAAAACCAGAAACATTTAAGTTAAATGTGTTTTCAAAGCTGGTTTAGTTCTGCGAAGTGTTATTTGAATTGAAAGAGGTCTTCTGCAGTCCAACATCGTCTTCTGAATCCCTTTTAGTCCAGGTGAGTGTGCATTTTGAAGGAAACATCCTTGAAAGAAAATCCAAGGCACGATGCCATGTCTGATTAATTTCGGTGGTGATCATGCCGCGATATGGAACGCATCTGCCCAGAGTGTCTCCAATCTCCCAATTCTGAATTCCAAAAGCCCCTCACATTCCAGTCTCAACCTTTCCTGCCCTCATCCCGAGGGGTTGCAGAAATAAAAGACCCAGAGTTCTGACCATCGGGACATGTTAAAAGCCTGGACGATCTCGTAAAAATCACGAAGTCATCAGTGCGACACAAATTATAGGCTATATTTTAATGGCGGACACCACAAATGTGCCAAGAACACTGGAGTTTTGAATGGATAACCTGGGATGACAATGCAGGATCACCAAAAAACACCACTGAAATGAAAAAACTCCAAGGACGATTTCCCAAAAAAGGCCAGCTGGCAAATACGAAATTTCACTTTTCTTTTTTTTGGGCCACCCTGTACTTTCCAGTTTCTCATACCTAGTTCTCGAAAGATGGAAATCTTTTTGAGGAAATTGTAGGAATAGTAGTAAGGTGAATTGGGAGATTACAAAGAAAAAGTCACACGTGAGTGAAACACTGCCAGCAATCAAACACTTTTCGTTTTTTTTATCCCCAGATTTTTCTCGGTGACTCCGGAATGCAAAAAGAATGAGATGAAAAATGCAAAATGTCCATTCAACTCCTCCAAGTTCTCCCGGAGTACCTACCTATTGTTTCTGTACTCCGACAACTCTCCACATTGAACTTTTGTCATCCCCTGTAGGCCTACTGGCCCACGTGAGAAGAGGCGATTGGGGACTTTTTGATAATAAATGTTAGGGGGCTGCGAAGCAAGGTTAGAGAGTTGGCGAGCGTTGTCTCCATTATAGATCCTGATATTTTTATTCTCACCGAAACTTGGTTAAATCATGAGATATTTGATCGTGAAGTTTTCCCAGATGGCTATGTTGTTTTCCGCAGAGACCGCAGTCTTCATGGAGGTGGAGTGGCCATTGGGTCCAAATCCTCTCTTCCCTCTGAGTTGCTATTTTCAGATGCTACCCACGAATATTTGTGTTGCAAGTTTCTTACTGGTTCAAGTCACTCACATCCTTTACTGGTACTTGGTGCCTGTAGACCTCCTTCAAGCAATGGTGACATTTTTTCTTCCATGACGAAGTCCCTTCATAAAATTGGGCTTGGTTCTAAAATGTCCAAAAAAATCATTGTTGGTGGGGATTTTAATCTTCCGCATGTGAATTGGGAGACACTTTCCGTTCCTAGCAGCTTTCCTGATTCTGGTGTCTCAAACATGGCAATCTCATTTCTGCAAGAATTCCATCTGTAACAGACTGTTAGGTCTCCCACCCGTGTAACTTCATCTACTGCTAACATTTTGGACATATTTTTGATAAGGCCAATGAATATTGTCAAAAACACTGTTGTTATGGATGGATTGAGTGACCATCATTTGGTGTTTGTTGACTTGGCTTTGGAAAACGTTGCCTCTCCTCGCACCTCATTCTTATCACCAAAATTTTCAAAAGTAAATAAGGAGGTTGTTAGTAATCTCATCAGAGAAGAGATTGTGTGAGTTTATTGCCCAGGTCCCCTGCCTGGATATTGAGCAAACTTGGTGCCTTTTCACTTCTGTTGTTTTCAAGCATTTGGCTGCAGTTCCCCTTGTTATGCACAGGACTAACTCACGTCCAGTATGGTTTACCAAGAAAATAAAGAACCTTGAGCACAGGTGCAAGAGGCTTTTCAAACTCAAGGGTCGATCTGCTGCTCATAGGGAATCTTATAAGGTATTGCTTGGTGAGTTAAATGCCGAAAAAGACTTGGCACATATGAATTACATATCTGGATTGTGCAAGGATGGCGTCAAAAACAACTACAAGAAATTATGGAATCTTGTTTCCTCTTCGAGGGGCTCTGAAAATACTATTCCGTATCTACTCGATGAAATGGGCATATTTAGGCATTCTGATTTGGAAAAGGCTAATTTGTTAAATAAGCATTTTGTTACAGTTTTTTCTCCCGAAAGTAAGCCTGTTTTGTATCCATTGTCAACTGATGTCTTTACTTTCGTAGACAGTTTGTTAACTCCATCGAAAATTGTGAGATGGATAAAGAAAATGCCGAACTCTAATAGTATTACATCTGATGGTTTCTCTTTTCGATTTATTAAGCTTTTTCCTGATGTGTTTGCAAAATTTTTAACAGTGATAATGAAAAAGTCCTTGTTATCGGGGCAGCTGCCAATCAAATGGAAACATGCTTTCGTTTGTCCAATACCAAAAAAAGGTGATAAGAAGTTTGCACGGTCTTATCGGCCAATTAGTCTGACCAGTATGTGTTGTAAACTCATGGAGCATATTATAAATGACTATCTAGTTAATTTCTTGGAAAGAAAAGGAATCATTAAGCCAAATCAGCATGGCTTTCGAAATGGGTTTTCCTGTGAGACTCAATTGGTAATTTTTTCCCAAACCATCTCCATGGTGCTTGATAGAGGAGGACAGATAGATGTTGTGTTTATCGATTTTGAAAAGGCTTTTGACCTAGTTCCACATGCTGCATTGGTATCGAAGTTGAAGTCTATAGATTTTGATGATGTTTTCGTTAACTGGATAGCAGATTTCCTTGATCGTCGTACCCAGCAGGTTAGGATAAGCAATACCTTTCTAATGTTGGAAAAGTGACCTCTGGAGTTCCACAGGGGAGTGTCCTTGGTCCAACCCTCTTCTCTCTCTATATTAATGACCTGCCGGATAGTTTAGTTTGCAAGTCATTTCTTTTTGCTGATGACTGTGCTGTTATGAGAGAAATTACCTCACCTGATGACGTGCGTTCCCTCAATGATGATTTGCATAAGATTGAGCAGTGGTGTGCCAACTGGGGGATGCGGCTAAATGTTGAGAAATGTGTGGTGGTTTCTTTTACTAGGAAAACATCCCCTCTTATTGGAAAATACGGCATCGCAAATTTTGACTTGCCTTTAGCAGACAGTGTAACTTACTTTGGTGTTACTTTCACAAAAACTTTGAGTTGGAGTAAACATATTGAAAATGTTGTTGGCAAAGCAAACTCGGCACTATTTTTTGTCAGGCGTGCATTTTTTAGGGCGAGCAAAATCGTCAAAGAAAAAGTTTATTTTGCTCTTGTTCGCTCTCTGCTGGAATATGCATCTGCTGCCTGGGATCCCTATCACCTGGTTGAGGTTGAGAAACTTGAGAGAGTACAAAGACGGGCTGCACGTTTTGTTACTGGTTGCTATTCATTTTCTCGTAGTGTGTCCAATTTGTTGACTGCTCTTGGTTGGGTCTCCTTGGCCAAGCGCAGAAAAGCATCTAGGTTGGTGGGTCTTTTTAAGGGGCTAAACAACATTGGTGGTTGGTCAAGTATTAAAGAAAGCTTATTACCCCCTGGTTATTTAGGTAGACACGATCACGCATTCAAATTGAGATGTTGGACCTGTCTGTAAGGATGTTGGGAAGTTTTCCTTTGTTGCTAGAACAGTGCGAGAGTGGAACTCCCTGGATGCAAGAACCTTTGGAAATGGAAGTAATATCAGTTCAAACACCTTCAGAAGAAATATTCTCTATGGCCCTCTAGATGTCTCATTGTTGCAGGAGCATTGATTCCAAATTTGGTTTATTTTCATTGTCACTTTTTTTGTTGATTTGTACGACGAGGCTGTCAAGCCGTATTTCGAGGACGCAATGTATTTGTCCTTGTTAATTTGTGCCGGACTGTGTCTTGGCAAATTAATTGTCAAATAAAATAATAAATAGATTATGACTCACAGAATTGTACAGCTGCTCTTTCCAAGGAAGCTTTTTTGCAGCGGCAGAATTAATGTACCTACTCATACATATTCTCGTAAAAATTGCGACCGTTCAGATTCTGGCAAAAACTCATACAAATATGCCACAAAATTGAAAATCCTCTTTTGTAACCGAGGTCAAAATCTGACACCTAGGTATTGAATGCTTTGTTGCAATTTGGCACTTAAATTTCCACCGCCCGCATAAGAATAAAAAGAAAGAAAGAAATCAGATGGGAAAAACACATAGGTATAGGGTGCATTAATTCTGCTGCTGCTAATTCTTTACTCCTTTTTCTTTCTTCAGGTTTTTCGGTTCGTTGGGACTTTCTGTTTCCATTTTCCTGAGTATTTAGGTAAAGGAAGTCTGACTTCGTCTTCTGCAACTTTGGTTGAAGTGTACTTTTGCAACTTGGATTTTGAAGTCTCTCGGGTCTTCTTCGGTGAAGCTACCTAACTTTACCATTCCCTGAACTTGAAAGCATGGCAGACAAAAAAGGTTCGTTGATTCTGGCATTTTTTGTCATGAAATAGATTGGTTTATGTAGGTATTCTTTAAATCTCTGCAAAATCAGGTCTCTCATGCGTTTGGTCTTTTAATTTATTAATCCGTGCTCTCTTCTCTTTTCAGGACATCCATTGTTCATCATCCATTGTTCGGTTTTGTCTGAATTTCGAACACCTATCTCCTGTCATAATTTGTGAATTTGTCTGCAATATCTTTTTCCGGCCAGTGCTTGGCCACTTTGTACGTGTGATACGTTACCCACCTATTTCTGCGTGGCTGATGGCCCGTTGGCCTACAGCAGCAGTTTATTTATTGATTAGCATGTTGGAACGAAAATAATTGAAATTTTCATGCATAATTTAAATTTGCAAAAACACCAGGGCTGCTTTATGCAATAACTGCAATGAAAACGTTTTGTCAGCTAGCTCAGTTTTGCAAAAGGCAGGCGAAAAAAGCTGGGATTATGCCTGCCGAGAGTGTGACTGAGGAGCAAATAAAATTCGGCCTAGGTATCCAACTGTGTAAATCTGAATTAGGCCCAGGTAATTAATAACCTTGGCCCAATACGCTCCAAAAAGGGTTTCCCTGGCAAAAGAAAATCACTGTCCTCTTGGGCTTTTGGTGATTGGATTGTGTTTAATTGGTACCGGTCTGATGATTCCGGATTATCCTTAGGTCATCCTACCAGACCCTACTAGCCAAGGAATTTCACAATTCCTGGGTGAGGTCAGCATCGAGCATTGGAGAGTGCCGACATGGGAGGACCATTGCAACACAATGCGAAGTGACAGGCGAAAAAAGGTCTCTGGATGAGATTCAGATTGCATTTAGTTTCCATCACCACAAACTGGCTGAACGTAACAACACCCAAGTCATTTGATGTGGCTTTTCAGTTAGGGGTCTGCTTTGGTCCTACTCTCATTTCAACAGAGTGCTTTTATTTTTCTGTGCGATACCTACACATTTATCGCATCATGCAACTTACCCAATCAAAGGGATTGCTTGAAAAAATGGTCCATGGCCAGTAAACTCTGAAAGAAGACTGTTGATTGCGTTTGGTTGGTTCTGCGACTTTCTGGGTGACAAAATTTTATTGTTCCCCACATCAGGACTGAAAATCGAGGTAGGTAGCTGGTAGACAAATGTGGACGATCTTTGTTGGGTGGTTGCATTTGATGAAGTGCAGCGCCCATGATAAAAGTTTTCTCAGCCATGAAAAAAATGTTTCACTGTTGGTCTGATGCGCAAGGAATGAGCTTTCCTGAACTTGATACCCAGCTGGCTTATTCTTTGTAGTTTGTAGGCAAGCGATCCCAAATTCCGTTTTGTCCGGGAAGCGAGAATTGCGTCTCTCTCTACGTCTAACGATCTTTTCTCTTTCAGAAAGTTTTGTCTACGAGAAAAGCTGCCGGTTCTTGATATAGGGGCAAACATCCCCCGCCTGGGGTGGGGGTGTTTAGCCCGTTACCCTCGCCGACTGGTAAAGTGTGAAACAGCCCCGTTTTTTCTTAATTCGTTTTCTCTCTGTTTCTGGCTTCCCATGTTGTGCGTTTGTTTTTCTCCACTTTTACTCTGTGATGGAGGAGTATGTTGGCTGTTTTTAATCGATAATATTACCTAATACTCTCTTCTAGCAGTTCATTCACACTTGGGAGGTTTTTGTTTTCGTTTGGTTATGTATCTCAAGCAAGCTACTTTTCCTATTTGGTTTCTTCATGCTTGGCTCTTGTTACAACATCCTAGACTAGAGCGGGGACTGTTTGTTTTTCGAAGGGATGTTCGGAAAATAAGCAGGACCCTCAGGTGTTTAGATAGGAATTTGTCGAATCACCGTTCGTCCAGTTTTTCCGCATTAATATCGGTTGAAATGGTTTTCGGTTGTTTTCAGGCTTCGGTTGTCCACCCAGTTCCCCAATCGTATCAGTGTCTCCATGCCGATCAGTTCCTCTTTCCCCCTTGCTTCTCCTGGTCGGCTCTCCTTGGGGCGCACCACTGAAAATGTTTTTTTTTCGTGAGCTGCTTGCCCTTGCAAGGCTGCAAATCGTCGTTCTGGAACTTGAATTTCTTCAGGTCACCTGTGTTTTTATTTGCTCGCAGCTTTTGAATGCCATCTTATCGGGACGAGCATGCAATCAGATTGGGATGAATGCTGCCAGCAGATGACATTGAGTACCTCTGGTGACATTTTTTCACTCAACGCAATTTTCCTTGCAACCTGTATCGACCATACCAGAAGCATTGCTTCTCTGTTGCGGACGATTTGCAGCTCTGCAAAAAAATTGAAAAGGCATCCAGAAAGGTGTTGGCGCATTGGTTCTGATGTGCCGAATTGTCACATCCCTTGGATTTCATAAACTTGGAAATGTTCCTTTTCAGACCATCAGGTAGGTACTGACATTTGAGTTCTTTTTTGAGTGAGGGTTGCCTTTCATGCATCAACATTCCTGATGGGGTTTTGAACACACCTTCTGATGGGGTTTTGAACACACCTTGTGGGCCTAATAACCTATTCTCCGGTCCTGTTTGAGGTAGCCACCAAGTATGAGGCATCGGTGGCAGGCAGAAAAGGTTGGTGCTCGGTACTTCACATAGTCGGTAAGTCGGCTTTAGTAGGCCAATTTGTTCCTGTTTGTGTAACTGTTTCTAGGTATGGTTGGATGGATATGGTTTTTGTGCTAACGGTGTGCCTCTGCATAAACGGAGCTTCGTGATGAAAAGGGTCAACCTCTCCTGGTGGCTACCTCAAGAGTTTTTTGGGTCGCGGACTGTCTGGGCAACAACCGAAAACCGTTTTTTCATTTTGGTTTCAATAGGTGGTCACCTGTTTCAAAACCTAGGTGGTTGTTTTGCCAAATTTACAACTTGTTGCAATTTGGTGCTGTGTTGTTGGAATATCACGCATAGGTTTTCTTTCAAGTTTTTCTTTTTCATCGAATGACAATATTAATTGCACCATTTTACTGCCTTTGATTATCAGTTTTGTTGCACCCAGTAGTCTGATTAGGTTCTTCCTTCCACTTCCACTCATTTCGGATGACATAGGTGTTTTGTAGAAATTACCCACTGGATTATTGAGATACCACGGATGGTTTTGTCTGCCTCCCATGACGGACCGTCTGGTGTGGTGCCGAGGCCCACCATTCTGCATAACTTTGGCATAAGACATTGTCATGACCTACCCACCTACCAATGATATGAGAGTAACCAGTATTATCATTGCCAAGCACAAATAATAATTATTGTGCCAAAATATTGGTGATTTAAAAGCTGCAGCTGGTAGGCCAGCCTTCCAACTCACCTACTTCGGCCGATTTCTTACCCAAGCTAGTTTCGTTTGGTTACATGCGAACAACTTTGCTGGCAACAAAATTTAACAACGAAACACTCCTTCCTTGTCAGGCTTCTTGTCGGTGTAAAGCCTTCAATATACCGATTTTGAATTAGGTTTAATAATGTATGAAAAAGGCTTTGAGATTCTTTGGGATTCACATCCCACAATATAAATAAAAAATTCTCAAAAGCACGCAGGTGCTAGCCAACATAGCATTGCCAGTGTACCACTTGTGAAATTGCTTAGTGGGTGCTCATTTGCAAAAGGGCACCTTTCCACTTTTTAGCAAAAAGGTTACCTAACTACCTACTTTTTTTCAAAAAGGTAACATCACTGCTTTTGATAAGTTCCAAATGTTCCAGTACCGCCTCCCATAGAAAGCTGGGTACTTGCTCTGGAGGTATTTCTGGAGTCTTCTCCCTCTACGTGGGGAGGCACTGCCTTAAGGGGGGGGACCTATACGCGATAATTGGATTTTTTGATTTTTGGTTTTTTTTTTATTGTTTTTTTTTTTTATCGCCCCAGATAGAAAAAATCATGCTCTACATTTTTGGTCTCTACCCAATTTTCCATATTCCTAATAGTTTTCATGATACGGCCGCATGTTGCGCCGGAGTACTAATCGCGCAACTCCAAATTTGCTAATTTTCTTGTTTTATCTTTCCCGGTAGGACAGGAATTTGAAAAATAGCTTTATAATAAACTGACTGCCGGTAAGTATTGCCTTTTATGGATCAGTTCATGCTCTTTATTTTTCCCATCTACATATTTTCCCATATTTTGGCTCATTTTCTTGCAATATTAGCATTTTCGTTCATATGCGATAGACGCGTCAAGAAAAAAAAAATGCAAAAAACCTCCAAAAGTTTCCTGTCGTTTCCTTCAATTATCACAAAATGCATATTTTGCATTTCATCGCATTGCTAGAAACAGTGTAACTCCAGAAGTTGCAGTCTCAGAAAGGTGAAATTTGGCATTCTGAACCAAAATTTCATGCCGAAACTAGTGACAGACTCGGATTTTCCATTTTTGGTCTGTGTGATGTGTTATCGATACTTTTATTGACAAAAGGACGGTTTTTGACGCTTTCTGCGCACAACCTTATTTCTGCGCCAATATTTTGACTCCAGGTGAAAAAATGATTTTTCTGCCTCTGTCACTAGTTCTGTTGACCCTTCCTGAACATTTGTGCAAAATATCAACTGCAACAAATGCCGTTTGGCCGCACGGCACTGATCCTACCAAAGGCTTTCCATCGCGCAAAAAGCACTTTTTTCGAAAACCCCTGTACATATTAAAATGACCTTTGGCAGGCATAATCTATGCATCCTGGGTCATGTTTATGGTGATCTTGGCCCACATAACCGAAACGATGCAGAATTTAGTTTTTATATAGGTCCCCCCCCTTAACTTTTCTCGCCTATTCCTTTTGGTAAAATTTGTTTTTTTTCTGGAAAGAGGCACCCATTTTCTTAAGACAGACACCTTTGCCAGATAGACCATCCCCTGTCCCAACGGAATTCCTGCTCCCAAACGAAACCTCAGTGAAATTCAGAAAGCACCAGACCAGAACACATTCTGAAATATCAGATTTTTTTTATTTTTATTTGCCTCTCTTTTCAACTGTCGTTTTTTTAATTCCTTTCATAAGTGTGCATGCTTTTTCTCCAAGGGCCCCATAAGTTCTATGCTGCCTCAAAACATTGTGTTTTGACCAAGTTTCGAAAGAATGAACCTATCTTCTGGCTTTTTCAATAGCCGACCATGGCCTATCAGGCGGCAATCCCACCTCTACAAACATGAGTGGTTATTTTCATATTCTGGACAATTAATTGCCAAGGTTGCAGGTTTACCTGCATTTGATGTAGGTACCTAGAGGAAAGATTTAAGCACGTGAGTGTTTGGGTGATATTTGATACCTGCCAAGCAGGTTCCCACTTGTTCGAAATACGAGTACGATCTTCAGAAATTGGTTGTTTTAAAGCTTTATCATGAAATGGTCAAACGTTTGTCGCGTAGGTACTCTTGGGGCCCTCCGGAGATTGATTTTGTAAAGTAGGTAGGTATGCATACATCACATGGTGTTCAGTTAGGTATGATAGATACCTACCTCTGCAGTCTTGTCAGGTGGCGCAGAACAGGAAAGTAAAAACTAAATGGCCAACAAATTGTACTGGACCTTATTTGAGGCCTAATGATTACTCTTACCCAAGATTGTTTGGCTGTTCAAGGCAATCCAAATCTTGCATAGCAGTCTGGTTCTTGATTAAAAGGGTTCGGAATTTCAATGACCAGTTTTGCACCCCCTGATGCTGCAGAGAAAAAATTTTGGCATGCCTGCATGCTTCCCGCATTTTTATTTTTTATTTTACTGTGTTATCTACGTTACCTACCATATCTGCATGCATTTGCCATTCATGTCTCCGAGAAACAGCTCGCAAGTCTTTGAGTAACTCACCTTGAAGCCAAAAGCTAGAATGTCTTTTTACGTAATTGTAGGGGGCAGTCGGGGGATCCTACTGCAGCCCAGTGAAGCTTTTGAATTTTTAAAATTTTGGGCACAAAATTATTGTGTTCCAGAGTTTTTCTGCAGGGGTGAGGGACCGAAGGGAGCCTTCCACAGTTGCCGAGGGGAGCCTTCCATAAAGGGGAGTTCAGTCCGTTCTAATTTTGCAGGTTCTGGATCTTTTTCCAGACCACATGTTCTACAAAAAGGTCTGCACTACCACAATCCTGGAATAATTTTTTTCCGATTTGTGCAACATGCTGATATTTTTTACGATATCATGTTCAATCTGTTTACGCAGGCATCGGTTGGCAAATGTGTGATGCTTGCGTGAAGTGTTTTTGCATGAGGTTTTATATCAACATGTAGGTTAGATATTGTTCTAGGTTTATCTTTACCCCCTTTATCTCTCATTGCATGTGATCGGGCTTCAATTTTGACCTTTGACCTTTTCAACATCATTCAGCTCCTTGGCTTTGGGATGGTTTTTTCCCACTTTCTGGCATGGGATTCTGGATTGAAGGCGTAACTCTGGATTTAAAAGGCATCAGAATAGGTATTGGAGGACCCAGGTGGGCACCTTCTCCTTTATGCTGGTGTGCGTGCTCTCAAATCACGAATAGACTCGTTTGGATTGGTGCTTAATTCTGGAGAAGCTTTGGATCAGAATGCATCTGTAAGGAGATAAGAAAATATTTCACCGGGATGGATCAGCTTGACCCCGAACTCCCCCTCTTGTGCCCAGTTTGTTCTGCCCTGCTCCTAATACCACTTCGAGGGGAGTGTAAAGTGCGAATAAAGGTGGGTACGTTGTACCTACTTTATGTGCAAATCCTATTTTTTCTCAACTTTGCAGCGAGTTACAGCCCGGAAACCCCTGCCGAACTGCTGAATGGATGTTGATCTGGTTTTCTTTTGAAAATTATAATTGTCTCTTCTATAACAGGGCTCTGGGAAATATACCAGACAAGATAGGTTGTTCTGCATGCTTAGCTGTGTTTTCTTGTCAGTAGGCCACTTCATTTGGAACTGGCAACTGTGAGGTTTGTTTACTAGCTTGGGCACGCTTTTTCAATTTGTAAATCAGAGATGGAGAAATTCCGAACTCGTTGAAGGTTGGGCGATCATTGTGGAATGTGGGTGGGTCTGCCTCACTCTGAAGTTAGTTTCTTCTTCATTTGCCATCTTGAGTTGCTGACAGCCATCCGGCCGTTGGCTTGGCATGAACCCTGTTGCACAACTTGGGGTCGTGAGGAGAACAATGCCCCACAATCATGGCCCAACTCAGAGCCGTAGGTAGATAAAATGGGGCCCATGGCAAAAGCCAAAAAATTCGCCCCTCCCATCAGTTCCCGACGATGCATTGCGCGAAGCGCAAAGCCGGGGGAGGGGGTGCCCCCCTCCCAGAAAGGGAAGAAATTTTGAAAAGATGGGACCTCAAATGGTGCTCAGAATGCTCCATATTTGAAAAAACTAAGCATTTTATTTGCAACGTGATGTTTTGTCAACCAGACCAAAAACCAGCAACTTCCCAACCAGACCAAACCAAACTATTTTATTTACAACGTGATGTTTTGTCAACCAGACCAAAAACCAGCAACTTCCCAACCAGACCAAACCAAACTATTTTATTTACAACGTGATGTTTTGTCAACCAGACCAAAAACCAGCAACTTCCCAACCAGACCAAACCAAACCATTTTATTTACAAAGTGTGATGTTTGTCAACCAGACCAAAAACCAGCAACTTTGTCAACCAGACCAAAAAAGCGATGCTTCCAAGGCATCATCCGTTCATATTTTATTTACAAGTCAAAACTCCCCTCTGCACGCCCCCGCAGTTGAATTTCCGGACGGTGTGGATGACATGTTTCAATGCGCTGGAGATGAGTCTTGACTGAGGTTTAAGCATGAGAAAATCTATAATCGGTTATCAGAGTTCATTTTTGTGAAAAACCTGGTATTCAAGATGCAAAGTTTGGTGTTTCCGGGCAGCATCGGATCGAGCGAAAGGTGTGCAGACGCTGAATAAAATGTTGAAATTTGGGGTTCATTTTGGGTGAAAATTGCTGCTCGAGGGGAATTCGTGCTCCAGGGCAGCATCAAACAGAGCGGAATTGGCGCCCGGTTCAGACGCTGGAGATTTTTAAAATTTGAGGTTCATTTTGGAGACAAAATTGGTGTTCCAGAGGCCCAAATTGGCATTCCAGGGCGGCATCGGATCGACCGATACGGGTGCAGACGCTTGAGAAATTTTGAAAATTTGGGGTTTATTTTGGAGGCGAATTGGTGTTCCAGGGCGGCATCGGATCGAACGAAAGGGCTGCAGAAGCTGAAAAAATGTTGAAATTATCGGGTTAATTTTATGTGAAATTTCTGTTCCATGGCCCTAAATTGGTGTTTCAAGGCGGCATCGGACGGAGCGGAAAGGGTTCACGCTCAGATGCTGGAGAAATTTTGAAATTTTGGGGGCAAATTGGAGTTCCAGGGCGGCATCGGATAGAGAGACAGGGGTGCAGACGAAGGCGACTAACTGAGGGCGAGGTGGGCCGCAGGGAGGGCGTCGTTGGACCTCGGCTCCCCAGTTCAATTTTTGTTTTTATACTGCCGTTTTGGCGCCCTTCCAAACTTGCCGCCCATGGCGCTTGTCCATATCTGCCCCCTTCCTACGGTACTGGCCCAACTCCTCCCTGCATTCAATGGAAACAGTTTTGGGCAAATGCCTTTTATGCTCACTCTTGCCAATGGTTTCCTCATAAAATTCCATTGAAACGTTTCATGATTTTTTCGTGATACTGTCGCCCTGTTTTCTTTGGTCTTGTCACAGAAGTTCACCTTGTACTAGGTGGACATGGTGTGCAAGTTGGTCGTCGGAACCACATATTACCACATGAGGTATCTTTACACGAGGTTGGCTGGTCCATAGAGGGCTAGTCCATAGACTAGAGCGAGACTACTTTAACTTCTGCGGCTGTTTACCCTCCAGTTACCCCAATTATTCACTCTCACTGGCAGCAGGTACCTACCTAGCCACAACATGCCCACCTTTCAACACGATTGGAATTTCTCCGCATGCTCTCAATGTTTCGTGTTTTTCTAACATATATGTTAAGGCATGCCATATTTCAGTTTGTATTTTTTTCTGTTTTAATTTTATTTCACTTATGACATGGTGTTTGGTGTGCTAAATAAAGTGCAAAATTGGCATCCATTTGTGTCTGCCCTTTCACTCCCTTGATCTCCCACCCACTCTGAAATCATCTGATATCCGGAGGAGAGATTCCCATTTGGTCCAATCGGGGAGGAGTCTGCCGAAATCGAATCGACTGACGTCTGATTACTCCCTTCATTTTACTCCCATTTTCAAAATGCAGGATATCCGGCGCCGGCTCCTCATCAGCCGCAACCGGCATTTGTTCCAGCTGGCCAGCCGAATCCATATGGCGGTGAGTTTTTGAGTAATTTCTCATTGTTTTGTCTTTCTGCTTTTGATCGGTGAAGCTTTTTCATTGTGGATTTGCGAGGAGCCCGGTGTCGAATTAATTTTGGAGAAAACCATGTAGTTCAAGGTGCAAGCTGTTGTTGATTTGGCAAAAATAATGAAGATGAACAATAATTTCCCCAATGTTTTCCTCCGGGGTGGATATTACATGTTACATGTTCCAATTGACCCAGGGAGTCTGACAACAAAGCTGAGCAAAGATGTGAAAATTTGCCTAATCTTTCCACAATTATCCGACAACTGTGAAGACAGGTCAGACACAGGACGGTGATGACAGATGGATTTCACACTTCGGAGAAATGCTGTTATTGTTGTTGTTAATTTGCAGGGAGACTGTCGCGGCGCAAATCATCATGTCAAATCAAAATTAAAGTCAAATGGATGAATTCAGTTCAAGCCACAGCAAAATAAAACTGAACGAATTGGGCGAACAAGCACAAGTGATGCAAGACACATGGATAACTACTGAGCCTGAATCCCAGCAAGAGACTTTGAGGAGCAAAGTCATTATTGGGTTAAGTGCGGGAGAGGGCCAAGGCTACATTATCCTTAAATGTTGTCACACCAAAGTCCCGACCAGTTCCAAAAACCTCAGGGCTCAGCATATTCCACTCATTGACTGTCCTACAAGCAAAAGAGTACTTTCCAGTATCTTTATAGCATGGCCTAGTCTGAAGCTTAAATTCATGGTCATGCCGCCCTCTATAGTTTGCTGGTAAAAGATAAAAGAAACTGCTTTATAGCAGACCAGCCACCTCATTATTTTATCCTAGAAATAAGCCAGCAAGTCTTGAAATTTTTCTGCGAGATGCCAAAGAAGTCCAATTTAGGTTTTCCAACGTGCTTGGAGAAAATGAAAGATTTGTCTTATTTTCGCACAAGACATCTTGACTTGCAAAACAGGCTGTTTTGCAAGTCAAGATTTTCTAGATTCAGATTTCTACCGGATTGAAAAGTCTCTCATACCCACCTTTCAAGCGGAAGAAATTTTTGCCGAACTTGGCTTCATATAGACTACCTAATTGATAACTATCATGAAGCTGGTGGAGGGCATACTGGTTGAAAAAGGGAAATCACTTCAGTTACAGTTGTCAAACCAGATAAAAACAATTGACACAAACTCGAATTGATTTCGTCGGTCACTATACCATTGTCTGAAGCAGAGTCCTGGCAACTATAATGTAAGTAATTACACCCTCTTTCAACCAGACTAATTTTATGTAGGTTCGGAGTAAATGCCTTTACACGGAATCTAATACCGTGTTTACATCTGAATTTTAAATGATCATTAAAAGGAAGCTCATTAATCGAAACTGTCGATTAATGATCATTTATTTTGACCCGTTTACATTTGCATTTTCGCCAAACATCATTAAAAAAGACTGCGGATTGCGCTTGCTGTTCCCTTGAAAATTTCGTTGCCGGAAACAGCAACAGTGAAAAATATGAGCGTTCTTTCAGAACAGAATTACCAGCTTGGGGGTATAGCTCAGTGGCAGAGCATTCGACTGCAGACCAAGAGGACCTGGGTTCAATACGCAGTCGCTCCATGAAATTTTCAGATTCCATAAAAAATGTTTTTTATTTTTTGTGGGTATTTGAAGCTGTTCCATCTTTTTCTTTTCTGGAATGTGGTGTCCTTGAATGGCCAGCAACATTTCTGCAGCATGATTTGTCGAATTTGCGCCTCTGTATACGTTCAAAAGTGCTTAAGCGACCCCAAAACCGCGAAACGTTTTGAACGTCATTAAAATAAATTATGTTCGGAACATAATTAAAATAAATGATCTTCCTGATGACGTTCCCTAATTTTGGGCGTTCACATCTAAAATTAATGACAAAAACTGAAAATTAAATTATGTTCGGGAACGTCATTAATCGAAAAAATTGGAAAAAATGCGATTTTGATGATCATTAACTTTTTAATGATCATTAAAAAACAGATGTATAAGAAGGTCTTCATTGTACGTATCCTAAGAATGAGAAAAATGCATAACGGACAGGCCCCTACACGTGACAGCAGAACTCATCACTTGTGCATCAGATGCTTTTTTAACATGAACAACCATTGCACGTTCTGCAACTGGCCATGTAACAATTGCAGAAAGGCTCTGTCAAATCCAAGTCCTGCATCATTCTCGCTTTTGTCCAGAGAAAATTCAGTTTGAAACACACTCTCAAACAGCATGGAGTTTTCTTCTTTTTTCAATGCAAAAATGTTGTTCTATTTCAACACCTACCTTGCGGCTATTAATTGCCATTTTCCTATTCCTATTTTACTATTCCCAGCTATTCCTGCAGCTGCTCTTCAAGGAGCAATCCCCGGTGCATCACTGTACGGTGCTTTTCCAGGACAACACGCTTTGCTGGCGAGTGCTGCCCCAACTGCAGCTGCTCCACCAACCTATGAACAAGCACTTGCTCATCAAGTAGTCGGACAACAGGTGAGTGAATGGGTCACATGGGCACAATCTGCGACACATTCGTCTTCTTTCTTTTGACACTTAAACAAAAAAGTCAGATATCTGCACGCGAAGTATGGAATTTGACCTTTTCGGGTCCAATTAAAAGCATCTGCATGTGGCACTGCTTTCCACAATGCAGACCACGAGCATGCGAAACCAGAGTGCCGTATTGGGTGTTCTGCTCCTACCTACTGAGCAAAAAAACTCTGTGTAGGTGGGTATTTTTTCTTCTCTTTGGTCTTCGTTTTGTGGAATAGCAGAGTGCCAGCAGCGGTGCTCTGGTTTTGGTGCCACTTCATAAACAACCTGAGCAACCTTTTGGTACCTTCAAAAATGTATGTACCTACCTAAGTATTTTTTTAATTTGTGCTGTGCACCCATGTGAACGTTAACATCACCAAAAGGCAAAAATGAACATCGGTTGGAAAATATGGAATTTGAATTATTAAGTGGTCCACTGAAGTATGCGTTGTGATCAGTTATTCCAGCATCATTTGACATTACGAGTTATCGTTTGAAGGAAGGCTTGCATTTTAGTACACATCGCCATGCATAAAGAACTCAGAATGACACTTACTACAGCAATGTTGGTCTTTTATAGTATGCTTCTGGGTCTTCAGTCTCTCTTGTGCATGATGGGATGGGAGGGGCTTGCATTTGACCTCAGCAGTTTGTACGTTCTGAAAGATGGATTGATCATTAGGGCACGGATTGATATTCCCTTAAAAGTCTGAAATATGTGCATAAAATATGCCTCAAAAACATCAAAATATGCCCTAAAAATGGGAAAATATTCCCAAATATGCAAAATATTTTGTCGGTTATTTATCAATGTCGTGGTTTTCTCCAAGTTGCAAAAGATTTGCATCACATCATGCTCAAGTGCAGCAAATTTTGGATGAGCTGGCAAGGTTTGCTTTGTGTAAGGAGAGCTTTGCGCTCGGCCTACTGTTGACCACACGCGAAATTCGTAGGTACCTATAGTTTTACTTTCCCCATGTGAAGTGCACCAGAGATCCGCACAGCCGCAAGGCTGCGTGCATCAGAAAAATGGAGAGGAGAACAAATCGCTGGAGCAAATAAAACGAAGACAATACAGCTAAGGATGTGCGGTGCCACTTTACGTCCATGGGTGCCAATTTACGCCACCGGCGTCCATGCACTCGGAAGCACTGGCAACCATGGGTGCAGGGCCGGGCCGAATGCTTGCTGAGTTTGCAGCACTGCCTTCACCTGCAATCTGCCTGTTTGCTTTGTGTCTGGAGTGCTGCGCTGGGCATTTTCAGCTGCATGCAAAATCCGTGTCGTCTTTTGTTTGAAGCAAGTGCACTCGAAGCGGCGAGGTTGCATCAGAAAATTGGGGAGAAGATAAACGAACGGCAACACAGCGGCCATATGCTGTGCAAGGAGAGGTTTGTTCAAGGTCAGATTATCGCATTTGGCTGGAACCAGAATCTGCAATCCATCCACTTTCAAAGGCGGCTTTGGGGGCGGGAGAATGGCGGTGTTTTGGGAGATTGTTGTTCCATTGGCTGGCTGCTGCATCAGCCAGCCAATCACAGAGCAGAAGACTCCAGCGAGGGCCCCCATCGAGCATACATTGCTGCATCTGAGGAATTCGAAAATGCTCGCTCAGGGCCTCAAAGAAAAATGTGGAAAAAGACGAAAACAATGTTTTTCATGTCCGCGACCGCACGCGGCACGAGAGAGTCAATGCATAATGTGTGGATTGAAGAAAAATGACCGCTTTTCGTGTGCTTGACATAAAAATGCTCTTTTTTCAGCAAAATGAATGGAAAAAGGGCAAAATATGCCAAAATATTCCCTAACGCCAAAATATGCCACACAACCATGGCGTCAAACAGCTCAGCTTGATGTGTCTCATGTAGATCCAAGGTATCAGCGCTCTGTCGTAAACAGGGAAAAATATGCTTTTATGCAAAATCCGGGCCCTACTGATCATAATCAAATCATTGGTGAAGAAGGATGAATGATGCCTGGTTACCGAGTGGTTATGGATCGATGGTTAAGAGGTTAGTGGTTATGGTATCGATGGTTTGCATGAGTTTTATTTTATTGTCTGCCAATCAACTCTTCTATTTTCCTGATTATTTCCTCCCTTACAGGTTTTTGTGCCGTCATCATCTGCAGCTCTGTATCAACAGGCTGCCGCCTATCAACAGGCATTGTATCAGCAGGCGGCTGCGGCAGGCTACCCGCTGGGATATGCAGCAGTTCCACAGTACGCATATGCTCCTGCAGCAGCACTGGGTGGTTACTATCCACATCTTCAGCCGGCCATGAGACAGACGATCATGGTGCCGGTGAGTTTGGTTGGGCGATTGGATTGTCTTAGCCATGAAAGTGGATGCCTATTCTTAGCTTTTGAGTTTTTGCAGATCTTTCGATTTTCACTTATGTCCCCGGACTTTAGGTTTTGTTTCTTGTCTGTTGTGCTGTGGCATAGATTGTTATTTTGAAAGCATTAACGCATAATTTACTCTTTTGAATAACAGATTTCCAAGAATGTGCCATTTCTTGGAATGGTGTGCGAAAACCTTTCAACATCCGACAGCTGACAGGAGGGTTGGGGGTTTTGACCTCTGGTTTTTAAAGTTGAGTCGTTTAATATAATTTCAGTCGGTAACCTGGTTTATATAGGTGCGACACAGCCCATTTTGAAAATCTAATACCCCCGATCTTTTCCCAGGAACCAAAGTGGCCCTGGAGCCTTTTTGAGAGAATTGCCTGAGCAGATAGTGGCTCACGAGGACTGGAAGATTATGGATGATGCTGTTAAATTTATCGGAATTCATGGCTTCTTATCCGTCCCCTTTTCAACGCGGCAACGGCTTGTGGTCAAATGCCAAAAGTTGTGAATATCCATTGGATTAAAGCGTTTGCACATCACAAGCAGAATGGCCACAATACAAAAACTGACATGCACCAATGCGAAAATATTTGGCCCATGACTCCCGATTCAACCACAGTTCCATTTGTGTTGGTGATGAATAACATCACTCACATGCAAAATGGATATTGGGCAAAAATGGCTAAATGGTTTTGCATACAGGCTCTTCATTGGAATGCAAGTAAGCCAATCACATTCCGTGCATTTGTGGTCTTTCCTTACGGATCAGCCAAATTACGTGCATGTTCTGGCTTTTTGTTTCGATCGACCGATCACATTGGCTGCCATTATGTCAGACGATGTCCTTAATCGGTTTCCTGAAGCTTGGCAAAATGTTTGCTTATTTGCAAGCTCAACTCGTTCAATGATTCGTCTCAGTATTTGCAATTGGGTTCACATACAATGGCTGACAGAATAGGGTTTCCACCCACCTGGTGAACTTGGAAATTGCAGGGAAAAAAATTTCTAACTGGAAAAATGGAAATTACACGGAAATTCGAAATCAAAATTGTGTGCCAACCTTACAGAATGCTTTCCCATTTTTCTTTTACTTGTTGCAACTCCATATTTCCATATTTTTCATTATTTTTTCCACAATTTTTTTTTCATTCCATAATTTTTGCCCGCCTGTCACTTTCACTGTCTGAGCATTTTCAACATGTATGGTAATGTACTGTTATATTGTTACCATCAATTACTTTCCGTTTTTCTCTGGACAGAATGCATTCGATGCATCTGCAAGGTTCGACAGCCTTGCCCAGCCGGTGATGCCGCCACCACCACCCGGCATCCCACCCAATGCTGCACAACTGGCCGCGATGGCGGGACACAACGTCGCACTGACGCAGAAGAAGGACAATTTCTTGTCAGGCGGTGGAGGAGGTGGGTATACCTTCTGGTAGATGGCAGCAGGGGAGTTGATGGCATCACAGACGGGTGGCACAGTTGTTTGGCCGGCCGGCCGGCGACTGCGGCATGAAGTGACAGCGATCCTTCTTGTCCTTCTTTCAAACCGTTGACGTCATTTCAAGCAACTTTCCCAGGACCACATCAATTATTATTAAAATGAAAATGATCCATTTTCTTTAGGCAAATGAGCTCTTTTAGTTTATGTCTAAACTTGTCGATCGATCAATCATTGTGTACCTCAATAAAATTGAAAAGTTTTTATAGGTTTCTGGATTCTCTAGTTCTCGTGGAGGACTTTATCTCCCAGAGAATCAGCCGGTGATGCCTGGCTGGAACCCTTATCAAAACATCTCTTCATACATTCTACATGCTTTTCCGAAAAGAATATTTGTCATGCCATGCTTTTTTATTTTTCGAATTATGATTGCTGGTGAGAATACCACTGAGAATGCCTTGTAGCCACTGCATAATACAGGATGTTCCGTGAAAATGTAGCGCACACTGTTACAAGCTTCAACTCTGTTCATGAGTACTAGTTCGTAGTGATTTTCTTCAGGGAATTTCACCTGATGTTTGTCCCAGGGTTCGAACAATTTGGGGATCTTGGAAGATGTGAACGCCATAATAAAATCAACACCTCTTTGTTACTGCTCTGTGCAAAATCATGATGCTTTGTTTCACAGCGAGAGAATGTTAAGCATCATTATTTTAGAGGTTAGGAGTGGGACAATGTATATACAGGGTTTCCCAAAAGTCACTGGACAACCCCTTTTTGTTCTTGTTCGTTTTCAATCTTCTCTTGTGGAGCTATTTCTGCAGATTTCAGTTTCAGATTGGGCAGGCTGCCTT
>JASGXE010008876.1:0-17816 GCA_030068105.1 Sinentomon sp. SZTP_YWyxl
AAAACCCGGGACAGAACAGACAAGAAATTGACAGAACAGACAAGCAAATGATACGTTATCCGTACAACAAGCTCAGCCAGGCTAAAGACCACCTGGAGCCAATAGCTTTAAATCGATAGCCAATTTGGTGAATAGATTGCTGGAAAAATGCCATTTCTATGCTCAATGCTCCGTTTCCATTGTTGTTAAGTTGCATCCATCTTGTAGAATTAGCCACTGACGCCGGAGAGAAGTGGTCGAGGTCTAACCTAGTCCCAGGTTTTTGTTAAGCTATGTCGGGGATCGGGAATAAAATTTATACCTGTGAAATCGGAGAGAAGTGCAGAGGTATAAGTTCAGGACTAACCTTCTTATGCCGCAGTTTTTTCGATTTATGCTGTGACTTAAAATCGGAGAGATTTCCTGCATTTTAGGCGCGACCTAAACCAATCCTTCTTTCCATTGGCTCTCCGTGTGAGGTGACGTAATACGAGGTTGAACATTATCACGGACTGCAGGCATTTGAGTTCAGTCGGTGCCTCCAACAACACATTGTGCAAAAGGAGGATAGGAGGCACTGGTTCAGTGCATCTGTTTTAGGAGGCGCTGGTTCAGTAGCCGCTGTGTTGCAGGTTTTTATTTCCAGTGCCTTGTTTGGAAAGAACTTGGGGGTAAACCCGAACTTTTGGGCGAAATTTTTGTCCACTGGCACCCCGTACCCGGCCCTACAAATCGAGCCCTGCTCTTTTCAAACAAGACGAGTAACACTTGACGTTGTGTTCAGCCAGAATGGACATTGCAGACCGTGACGAAAAGAGTCTTTCTGAAAGCCGTTCTTCGAATTCGGCGTCACTGTAAAACTGGAAAGGATCCAAACGAGCCAAGTCTACCGGTCTTCGCACATTTATGACAGACGTCTGTGCAGGCAACTCATATTCTCTAATCTAGAAACCCTCCTCCATTGATACTGAATCCATTCAGGCAGGCCGAATGTTAAACAGCTGCAGAAACCAACTTTTATCCTCAAGGAGACTTTGCAAGATTGAACGGCAATATTGCAGGATGTTCCTGATACGGTTTGGTGCACTTTCGCCGAAGGGAATTCCACAAAGCTAACTCGCAGAAAGGAAATTCTCCGAAAGGAAATTCGCAACTGGATTTTTGCATCGGAAATACTCGCAAATGGTTTTTTTGGCAACTTGCATTTTCGCAACCTGGACTCCCGTAACTGCGGTGCTTTCGCCGTGAGGAATTCGCAACTGTGTTTTTTTTAGAAGAGATCGTCGAGCTCTCACTGTCGAGAACTGCGCGAAATTTCCGCGTGGTGGATTGTCCCCTCCAGTGGAAATATTCACGGTCGATTGTCCCCGGTCTCGCCTGCCTTCGCTTTGATGTGTGGTGGATTGTCCGGCTGCGTGGTTCATTGTCCCCCGTATGTTGCGTTTAACCCCAACTTTCCTTTTCACAAAAATTCAAGTGCAGTTGGAAATTTCCTTTCGGCGAAAGCACCAGTTGCGAGTGTGTCCGTTGCGAAAAACAGTTTCAAGTTTCTCACAGTTGCGAAAAAACAGTTGCGAGTTTCATCTTGCGAGAGTACCTGTTGCGAATTTGTTTTTGCGAAAAAACCAGTTGTGAGTTACCTTGTTGTAATAAAACCGTTGTGAATTCCCTTTCGGCGAAAGAACCAATTGCAACTGTTGGTTGCGAAAATAGTAGTTGCAAGTTTTCTCAGTTTCGAAAAAAACCAGTTGTGAGTTTCCTCTTGACGAATTTCCTTTCGGCAAGTGTGGTGTTGCGAAAATCCTTTTTCGGCGAAAGTAGAGTTTATCCCTATAATGCATCATTGCATTTGCACTTGAGGAGGCCGCCCATGGCAATATTCGTCGCCCACTGATCAAAGGCCGTAACCAGGCACTGATCGCGGACAGGCCATCATAGGCATGCACCTCTCCCTCTGCACCATGACATAACTTGCCCTAAACCCTCGACGGGGACGGAATAAATTGCAGGTCAAAAAAAGAAAAAGAAAAAGACAACGATATCCAACAAATCTCGCCGAAATTACACTCCCGGCAAAAGGTCAGCACAGGTATAAAAATAAGGCCTCAGCTTTAAAAATGGACAAAACCTCAACTTAACACCAGGCAAATCTCTCCGTTTCAGACGAAAAAATAAACTTGTGCTGAGATATTGCTTATACCTCGACCACTTCTCTCCGGGGGAGAATTTTAGAATTAGAATTAGCCACTGATTTTCAATGTGGAACATTGCTGACTAAGCGGTGTTTGTTTCACGCGATACATCTCATGTGACGTCAAAGGTAAATGAAAACTTGCACTTGCTGATGGTTTGATAATGTTACATCAAAGCATTTCCTGTTTTAAATATCGCAGTCGCAAGAGTTCAGCGACCTGTAAAATTCAGGGAATTTCAACCGAAATGAGAAAACTCAGAGATTTGTCAGGGAATACCGAGAATTTTACCATGCAGATGTTGAGGGGTCTTCTCAAAAACTTGGTGTCCGTCTGTCTGTGGAACAAAATATCTCTCTTCAGCAAGTGATCGGAAGTGCCCGAGCCACCTTGCGTGTTTAGTTTATTAGAAGTGTGGTTAATTTGAAGTACTTCGAGATGAAGTTGCTAAGCAGACCAAATCTCTCAAAAGAGATATGAACACTGCACACACATTCAATGGCGGGTGGATGTGTCCGTGTGAGGTGGACTTGAAAAGGCAATGAAGTCAAAAGTTGCTGGCATTTTGTCTGGTTGACAACATCACGCTGTTAATAACCAGTGCAAGGGAATCTGCTGAGCTTTGGTCCGAGATGGCATGTTGGGAGTGGCTGTTCTCTCGCTGATCCCACCGCTTGAAGATCAGTCAGTGGGAGGTTGTGTGGGGTGTGAACCAAGCCTGGATGTTTGACGCAAGCACGCACACTGCTTCACATCACTTTGTTAAATGTTTGTCAATGAATCACTTATCAATTTGTTAAGAGATTAAGTGTATCAATCAATAACTATTTTGTAAGTGATAATCATTAATTCTTGTCAATTATTTGATATGTGTGTATCAATCAATCGCTTATCAATTTGAGAAGTGATTATCATTCAATCACTTATCAATTTGTGAAGGGGTTATCAATCATTAACTTGTGAATATGTTAAGTGATAATCATTCATTCACTTGTCAATTTGATATGTGCTTTTCAATCAGTCTCGTTATCAATTTGACAAGTGATCATCATTCAATCACATTTGTAAAGTGATTAAGTGCTTATCAATCAGTCACTTATCAACTTGCTAAGTAATGAAGTGCTCATCAATAAATCACATCAACTTGTGTCAAGTGTCAGATGTTTTTGGGGAGATGACACTGCTCGGGTAGCAGACGAAGAGGAAGATGACCCACAACTAAACAAGGTCAGGAAAAGTCAGGGTAGTTCATTTTTCAAAAATGCTTCGTACCCTGTTCAAACAAGTTTCGGGTTGGATATTTCAAGAACCATCCGGTTTTGGTCTTGTTGAAAGTTCTGGGGAAACTGTCTGCACCGTTTGCTCGAAAACTTGAAGACACAAACTGAGGATGCTGCCAAGTTTTTTCGCGGCGGCGGAATTAATGTGCTAGATACATGTCAAAAATTGCAACTGTTTAGATTTTAGCAAAACCTCCATGCTGCTGCAGAAATTAAAGATCCTCTTTTATAACCGAGTTCAAAATCTGACATTTCTGATTATCTGGAACGCTTTGTTGAAATCTGGCGTTTTAATTTCTTCCATACCTGCATACTCGTAAGAGTAAAAAAGGAAGAAAAAGTTTCGGAGGCAACAGTTAAATGGGAAAACACATTTATGAGTACATTAATTCCACCGCAACTGTGCACTTCGAGGAAAACCAGAATTCTCTCAATATTGGGAAACCTATTTTGGAAAAATATCGATTCAGCAAAGGAGCAAAGAAACCAAGGTTTCGCTAAGCGTTTGTGAACAGTCAAAAATATGGAGTGTGATGCATTCCATGTTTGTGTCTCAAGAAGCTGGGCAATAATTGACGAGATTTGACAGTGGTGGCAGAGAAACCATGGTGGAAGAAGTTTGTCACTTGCAACAATGTGCAATGGTCAATGCTCCAATGTTCTCCTGTTGCACATTGTTGCAAGTGACAAATCTGTTTCGGAAAGACGATCTAAAAAGTCTGATGCGAAAATCTGTCCATTCTGCCGCGGCTTAACAGAATATCCTTACTCTTTTGCTGCTGAGACATCGGGCATGTAACAATGAAGCTTAACTCACGTGTAAAGATAGTGAAATGGTAATGAGACCAAGTTATGATTCTCCTCCTCGAATACTGCTTCACACACAATCCTTTTGACACACATATCTGCTTCATGGGCGACTCCCAAACTCCGATTACCATAACGACTTCCCCATCTTTGATCGTTGGACAACACCTCCCAATCTTTGCTATCGAGACCACCAGTCGCCACCCTTGAACTGCGACCAAACCGGTTCAACAGACCTGATGCTGCGTACCCTAGAAGGTTGAACTGTGGTGCTTGGAAATTAGGACCTGTGAATGTCCCAGTGCGAAGGTAGGCAGCAAGGGCAGCCGATAGGAAGGAGATGATGAATGAGCTCCCGATGAAGAGAACTGAAAATCCAACGGCGGCCATTTGCCCGTCCTGACTGAAGAAATCCCCGCCTGAGAGGGACTTCGGAACGTTGAACGAGTAGACGGGGATTGTGAACGCGATCGAAGAGTTGAATATCAGTTGTCGCTTTGGGTCGAATGATGCCACAACTGGCTTCTTTTGCTTGGTCCTTTTCGATTTGGGAACTCTTCCCCAGAAGTCATGCTGGGATCTGTTGAAGCCTGAATCCCTTCCGAGATTGTCGCCTTCTCCCAAGCTCAAATATCGCGTTCTATGTTCCTGTTCTGAAGGCAATATGGAGTTCATTCCTGCTATTCCCGTTCTGGAACCTTCACAAATATCTGCCGTGGTAATGTCACTTGTGGCTACCGATGCTATAAGCGTCAACCAAGTTAGAAACATCGCGAATTTACTTGAGAAATGATGTTTTCCGGCTTGAATCGAAGTGTCCAAGTCACGATCTAAAGAGTCTGTTCGACAAATTGTTTGCTGCACAATCAAGATGGGTGACGAGCTGATTTGTTTCCCTCGAAACACTTTGAAATCAGCCAACTCGCCTCAAACAATTAACCTCTGCTCGATTTGAAGACGCAGCGCACATGATAACATGTTCACACAGTTTCACACTCAACGCCTGTACCCTTCAACTCTGGTACTCGTGACTTGATTCTAACCCTTACAGAGCGGCTAATGATCCATCACGTTGGAGGGAGGCTGCTGGATGTCATGCCTGACTGTGTATTGATCAAAATTTCTGAACTGGAGTTAAGTGCCACAGAATTGAAACAAAACTTAATCTGAATCTGTCAACGGATTCCGGTTGGATGAGCTTCCTCGTTCAGATTATGCCATCTGCCTTTTACCGATGGACACTCCCAAAATAGGTGTTGCGATCATTTAACGGCTTCTTGGCTTTTGCGTTTATGTCACAAAGTATCTTTTTGTCTTTGCAGTGTTTTTCTTAGCGGGAAAATACATTTTTTTTAGGAGTGTCCTTCCTGTCATTCTTCCTCTAACGATATTTCTTTCTTGTTGTTAACGGACATGAAGTTTGCAGATGGCCACTTCAGATGCGATCACGGCAGAAAGAAGGATTCGGGGGGGGGGATTTAGCTTCGAAGCAATGTTGTACGAAGGTTGTTCAAGTCCCGCCTGGCTTTGGCAAGTAATCGATGGATTTTTGGGCTGAAATTTGGTGGACCTTCTAGACCTTCTATAATTAGCTTCCTGCCAAATTGGCACCTTTCTGCCATCTCTGGATCGGCTTCACCAGTTCTTTTTTGTCAGAAGCTCTCATGGGGCATCGAAAAACCACTGGGCCACTGCTGCGATCAGCTCCATGGCATTTTGAAGGTGCCCCCAATAGTTTTCATTAGCCAAGGTTGGAAAAGGAAGGTAATCTACTGGTGCCAGTGCGCGAAAAAAGGATGATTGGGCAGTATTTTGATGCTGAGATCAAGATATGCTTCAAAGAAAGAAGCAGTTCAACGAAGATCTGCGCGAATTATAAAATGTGCCTTCGACAGTCGCACCAGCGTCACCGCCATTCTAAACGAGCTGGGGTTGTCCTCCCTTGCAAAACGGCGAAGAGACCGTAGACTCAGCATTATGAGCGATATCCTAACGGCGACCCTTAACTTTAAATTACCTGAGCACTACAATTTAAAGCAAACTCAGAGAAGAACAGACAACGGCCTCTCCCTCAGCTGCCCAATTAGCCGCATAAATTCCCACTTCAACTCCTATTTTCCCAGAACCATAAGAGACTGGAACAACCTTAATCACGACTCCGATCTGATTATTCGTTGCGGGTTAGCCCTGAAAAAATCTTCCTGAACGATATGTTTATTTGTCGTCTTCATGCCATCTGTACCATTTGCAACTTACGAATAAAACTCATTTGCCTTTCTTTGTTACGATTATTTGGTCGCTAAAATTGCTTTGTTATATTGTTCCCTTTTACTTACCTGATGTTCGACACGGGAGCGTGCACCCTCATGCACGCCTGCCGCCCAACCCTTTGCGGCAGTATTGTGTTCATCATGATAATAATAAAAAAATATGCTTCAACCCCAACCTTGTTTTTCAAAGCATGGGTCCCGTTTTTTCGGATAAGGGTGTTTTTGGGGCCTTCTTTGACTTTTGCAAGTTATTTTCTATCTCACTTTCAGGACCAGGAATTCTTGATGTTGGCTGTTGCCAGTTTTTCCATCGTTTGTGAAATCCCCCAGAATTATCCCCTCCGAACCCCAAAAAGCTACCCCCATCCCCTCCCAAGGGCGTTTGGGCACATCCATACCTTGCAGTTCATGTATTCACCATGGAATATGATCACACAACCTCTGGCTTTATGGCCATCATGCTTTCTTTAATTTCATTGGCCTCTGTGGGTGAAAAACCATATCGGACTGTGATGCTCCATCTGGCACAAATTCGGTCAGACTGTCAGATAACGGAGTAGGACATACTAAATCAACAACAGAAAATAAACTATGCACAACACGGAACTGAAATTTTGCCGAGAACCCACTGAAAGACCGATGTCAAAGTGTGCAAGAAAGGAGAAGGCTCGGACTTGTGCAACAGGCCAAAGCCAGGTGGGACTTGAACAGCCCACGTATAGGTGAAAATTTATCTTGATTTTCGTCGACAGCCTCGATCATACGAAATGGCCCATTTTGGAAATCACTATATTTTCCCTCGAACCTCAATTTCACCAAAGCCTTGTCTCAGACCCTCTTCTCTGCAGTGGGATGTGGGAGGCTCATGCGATTTGATTTTTGCGCACCCATGCACAACTTTTGTACCACAATTTTTTGCCCGGCCTCCAAATTTTTACTGCACCATACGAAGTTCGCACCGTTCAAAGTTTCCTTTTCATTCTTTCTTCAACACCAACAGCAGAAAGAACATTTTAAAAGACTAACAACGGAGGAATAATATTTTCAAAAACCATCTGAACATTTCTAAAATCCAAAATGGGAAGAATTTTTTTTGAAAATCAAACAGAGTACGATGCACGATCAAACAGAGTACGATCAGCAATGGCATTTGAAAGCGTGCTATTTTTGGATCTTCACAAAAAAGGTTGTGTAAAGTTACTCAAATGGCGCGAACATTCCATCAGCACATGAAGAACTGACGGAACTGGGCCAATTATCTACTGGCTTGGCAGCTCCAGTGAGCGAAGGACTGCGAAAATGGTTGGTTTTTAAAAATGTTTACTCTTGCCCCGGGGAGATTTTGTTGACGTCTTACAAATATTGCGCCATAAATTGTGTCTGCCCCACCGCTGCAGAAAAAAAGTGAGGTTGGGTCATAGTTTCTGCCGCAGAATTAGCAAGACCTCAACCAAATCTCCCCGGGGTTGGTTTTTTAAAATGTTCTTCCTCTGTTGGTTTTTAAAATGTTCTTCCTTTGTTGGTTTTTTAAAATGTTCTTCCTCTGTTGGGTTAGAAAATTGTTATTCCTCTGTTGGTTTTGAAAAGTGTTATTCCTCTTGGTTTTTTTAAAATGTTCTTCCTCTGTTGGCTTTTTAAAATGTTCTTCCTCTGTTGGTTTTTAAAAATGTCACAAACCAGGGCCGTCACCTCTGGAGTCCCGCAGGGCAGTGTTCTTGCTCCTACTTTGTTTTCTATTTTTATAAATGACCTTCCCTCTACTGTTAGTTGTCTTATGAATTTGTTTGCGGATGACTGTGTCATTTCGCAGGAAATTCACACTCCAGCTGATTCTCTTATATTACAAAATGATCTTAAAAAAATTTTGGATTGGTGTCAGAAATGGGGAATGAGGCTAAACATTGAAAAATGTACTGTTGTCTGCTTTACCACTAAATTAAAGCCCATTCCCAGTACATATTATTTTGGAAACGTTGAGTTACCGATTGCTGATCATGTTAAATACCTGGGACTCACCCTAACCAAGACTCTATCTTGGGATGCTCATTTAAATCAGATTGTTCGAAAGGCAAATTCTGCTCTGTTCTTCATTCGGCGCACCTTTTATAATGCTGGAATAGGTGTCAAGGAAAAAGTTTACTTTGCTTTGGTTCGTTCCCTTCTTGAATATGCTTCAACTGTGTGGGACCCCTATCGAATTATACAGATTGAAAATTTGGAGAGAGTTCAAAGAAGAGCGGCACGTTTTGTGACAGGTAGATATGCTCCTTTTGACAGTGTTACGTCAATGTTGCAAGACCTTGGATGGACTTCACTAGCTTCACGTAGAATGATCTCCCGACTTGCTGGTTTATTTTTGGGATTAAATAACGTGGGTGGCTGGTCAGAAATAAAGGACTTTTTGCTTCTGCCAAATTACCAAAACAGAAATGATCATGATTTTAAGCTTTGGTCAGGTGCCTTTCACAAAGATGTGGGAAAGTATTCATTTGTGCACAGAACGGTTAGGGATTGGAACTCTCTGCATCCCCGAGTGTTGGAACCAGGGGGATATCAATGTCGAAAGGTTCAAACAAAATGTTGGACAATGGTTTTGTCTGACATCACCATAAACATGTCTTGAAAAGTTTCGTTTCCTTTATTCCTCTGACATATGCCAAAAATGGCTGTTTATTTTTAATGTACGTGACATATTGTGTGCTTGTTTTATGTTATCCGACTGCTGATTTGCGCCGGGATTAAAACCCCTGCAAATTAAATGTAAATTAAATTAAATTAAATGTCATTCCTCTGTTTGTTTTTAAAAATGTTCTTCCTCTGTTGGTTTTTAAAAATGTTCTTCCTCTGTTTGTTTTTAAAAATGTTCTTCCTCTGTTGGTTTTTAAAATGTTCTTCCTCTGTTGGTTTTTAAAAATGTTCTTCCTCTGTTGGTTTTTAAAAATGTTCTTCCTCTGTTGGTTTTTAAAAATGTTCTTCCTCTTTTGGTTTTTAAAAATGTTCTTCCTCTGTTGGTTTTTAAAAATGTTCTTCCTCTGTTGGTTTTTAAAAATGTTCTTCCTCTGTTGGTTTTTAAAAATGTTCTTCCTCTGTTGGTTTTTAAAAATGTTCTTCCTCTGTTGGTTTTTAAAAATGTTCTTCCTCTGTTGGTTTTTAAAAATGTTCTTCCTCTGTTGGTTTTTATAAATGTTCTTCCTCTGTTGGTTTTTAAAAATGTTCTTCATCTGTTGGTTTTTAAAAATGTTCTTCCTCTGTTGGTTTTTAAAAATGTTCTACCTCGGTTGGTTTTTAAAAATGTTCTTCCTCTGTTGGTTTTTAAAAATGTCATTCCTCTGTTTGTTTTTAAAAATGTTCTTCCTCTGTTGGTTTTTAAAAATGTTCTTCCTCTGTTGGTTTTTAAAAATGTTCTTCCTCTGTTGGTTTTTAAAAATGTTCTTCCTCTGTTGGTTTTTAAAAATGTTCTTCCTCTGTTGGTTTTTAAAAATGTTCTTCCTCTGTTGGTTTTTAAAAATGTTCTTCCTCTGTTGGTTTTTAAAAATGTTCTTCCTCTGTTGGTTTTTAAAAATGTTCTTCCTCTGTTGGTTTTTATAAATGTTCTTCCTCTGTTGGTTTTTAAAAATGTTCTTCATCTGTTGGTTTTTAAAAATGTTCTTCCTCTGTTGGTTTTTAAAAATGTTCTACATCGGTTGGTTTTTAAAAATGTTCTTCCTCTGTTGGTTTTCAAAAATGTCATTCCTCTGTTTGTTTTTAAAAATGTTCTTCCTCTGTTGGTTTTTATAAATGTTCTTCCTCTGTTGGTTTTTAAAAATGTTCTTCCTCTGTTTGTTTTTAAAAATGTTCTGCCTCTGTTGGTTTTTTAAAATGTTCTGCTTCTGTTGGTTTTTAAAAATGTTCTTCCTCTGTTGGTTTTTAAAAATGTTCTTCCTCTGTTGGTTTTGAAAAATGTTATTCTTCTGTTGTGACGTGGACATTTTCCTGCGCCCTCCACAACGGCGCTTTGTTCCATTTTCCAGGACAATTGTGCACTGCGGGCGAAAAAGCGGCCACTTTGTCGTCCAATTTTATGTGCATGAACGTCTTTAGAACTCATCAATAACGAAAGGAAAAGTCGCATGAAGATTGGGTTCTAGACCCAGGAATCCGGCTTTTTTATTTTTATTGTAAAATAATATCCCACACTTCTTTCTACATCTGTATACGTATGTACACAACAAATTAGGCAAATATCATTTCAAGAGGGGCAGATATTATGTATAGCGGCGGCGGAATTAATGTACCTACTCACACATGTGAAAAGTAGCGACCGTTCCGAATTTTGCAACAAATTCCACGCTGCAGAAATCAATTATCCTCTTTTTTAACCGATGTCAAAATCTGATACCTCTAGAAAGCTTTCTTGAGATCTGGCACTTTAATTTCTACCGCCCGCATTAGAATAAAAAGAAAAAAAAAGTTTCGGTGGCAACAGTTAAATGGGAAAACACATGTGTGGGTACATTAATTCCGCTGCCACTGTACAGGCATTGGATGACGTCTTTTTCGAAAATAAATATTACAAAGTCACAACACCAACAATTGACAAGTAATATCATCCGCAACGTCACCGATACAAAGTGTTCTTCATACGCATTCATTGCACAGTTTTCAAAATCGATTTGTTGAGGGTGAACTTGATGCAGTGGTTGAAGACACTCCTTGATTGAATTCAGGTGTGTCTTGAGTGGTTGCAATTGGTGTGGGGCATATTTGAACAAGCATGCGTTTTGTTTCACTATGTTAGACAACAGAGCAACCACTGATGGTATATTCATCTTTCTTATTTTGTTTTGATGAAAACAGACTAACAGCGGAGAGATCTTGACGGGGGTAACGCGAACTCCGAGCTGCGAGGTAAATTTTCGCCATCTGATTTATTGAAAAAAAAAAATTATCTACCTCGGTCAGCGAGGTAGCGCTACCTCCGTGATGATCTCTCAGCCGTATAAGTGGAAAGATCAAGACGAGATTAACGCTAACTCCGAGTTGTGAGGTACATTTTTGCCATTTCCTTCGATGAAAAATATTTAACTATACCTCGGCGAAGTGGCGCCATCTGGTTGACAGTATTGCTCAACCAATTTGCTGGACGGTGTTGTAAATTCTGACCTGTGGTGGGGATGTCGCGGACAGTATTGTAATGTAACCTGTTATTCGGGTTTCACACAAAAACACAAAGAATGATGGGTGTGAAACCCATTACCAACCTCTGTTTGTAACACAGGTTGGTGTTACAAACTATACAACCCGTGGTATTGTCATTGTAATCTCTCTCCATACAATTTGGGAGCATGTCTTTATTTCAAGGCGTTTGTTCCAATATGCTTTCTGTTTTTGCCGCAGGATTTTTTGCACTGCGGGAGCACAAGGGGCTGGTGTGGTCACTCTGCATGAAGTGGCCATCAGAAACAAATTTTGATTCCTGGACAGACAAATGACGAATGCTTTTTTGAAGTCTAATGTTTTTATCATGCACGATCTCGTTTTCGGTTAGAAAGGTCATTTTACGAAATTATGCTCTTACGTGCATTCGCAGTTGAAATTGGGTTGCCACGCACATGAAAATTAGTCTCCGGTGCAAAAACAGAAATCATTTCTGATTTCTTTTCTGCGAAAATTTCGTTTTCGTAGCTTTCATCGACTGGCAAAAAAGGAACATTTCGAGTTTCTGTCTGGTCGATGTGACAAAAAAGCAATGCAAAAATCCAATTATTTCAGTTTCCGCCAGAGACTTTGATTACCTTACACACCACAGGCGCGCTTTGAGAATGCTTGCCTGCGGCTTATACAGAAGATCTCTGATTGGACTTTGCATTGCATAGCCTTTGTTGTTGGGTATAGCCTGTCATTGTCGACTGCATCGCTGATGTGAAGCCGTTATTGGAGTAGAAATAAAAGTGCCACGTTGCAAAAGAGGTTACGTGGGGAAACTTTTAAATCTGCGGAGTTTGTTATGTGGGAAATTATTTAGGTATTTTAATTTTTGACGTTATTCAGGGGACTCTGTTCAACAATGTTTTTAATTTTTTGTCATACTGTGCTTTTTAAATGAAAATCATGGGAATAGAAATTCAAGTTTTCCCTCATTGTTGAGCCAAGGCCCAAGGCATAACAAGAGCAACTGACATTCTCATGTGTGAACATCCAATGCGTATTGAGTCGAATCAGGGAGCGGACTGTCCGGTGCAGACCTCCCTCATCTGATTCAACGCAACAGAAGGTCGTGAAGGCCTTCTGCAGTGCTTTTTCATTTTCTGCTCTCAACGACAACCTGTGTCACAAGTTGCAGAACTGGTTACAGTTTTTCATCAACGAAACGAGCAATTTTTTGTCCGTTTTTTTTTTTGCAAAATTTGTGCAAGTTCTCTTGCGCATAGGGAGTTTTTCTGAGACATATATTGAAAGTGCGACAACCATAATGACTCCTGTCTGTTCTTGATATAGTACAGGGTGTTTTTGTGATCCCTGTTTTACGGTATGACCGGTTTCCGTTAATTCAAAGTTGTCTTTTTCTGTTGCTAACTCAGCAACTGTAGTGTCTCGAAGTGCTGCTCGAAAGAGAACATTTCATTCGTAAACCATGATAAAAATAGCCGCTTAGTGCAAATGTTTCGGAGTCAGCAATTGGCATGTGGTCACAACCAGTTTTCAATCACCAATACTTTATTGGGGCAGTGGAGTCGAACGGTTTCTGATCACAAGTTTTTCCATGTTGTACATTCGGACCGGGTGTCGGTCGACACATGAATGGACTTTTGAAGGTCGAATTCCACTGCTTTTATGTCATGGAAAATCAATTGTGCGAATTCTGGTTCACATTTGACCCATGGGTGTGGACATTTTTTCAAAATGTATTTGGTTTCATCTCAGCAGACTCGCATTACGAAGGGAATTTCGTGCACAAACGAAAGTGACGTCTTTGAAATATATAGAAAATTAATCTTGAAATCTTTACAAATTTTAGTCGAAATTTTTTTGCAAAATGATAAAGGAATGAGGATTCCCGTTTTTCAATCCCTCCATTTACCATCATTAAATCCTTCTCCATCATGTTTATTAAAGTCCTTGTCAGTCAATGCCACACAAAAATACCGTGTTAGTTTGGAGAAATGGTGATGTGATAACAGTCGCCGACGCCATCTTACCCGTCTTACGCTTGTCTATTGTGGTTACCCACAATGGACATCCATGATGGCAACCAACAAAGAAGTCATCCCATCCATCTGAAAATTGTTTAATGTCGGACATTATTGTTGGTGTCCGCGGCATGTTTGAACTTTTGTCCCGCATAAAAGCGAAGAAGCCAGCCGGTCCTGATGGATTGCCGGGTGTTCTCATGAAAAACCTTGCTCCATCTTTGTCCGTTACGTTTGTAGCTCACTTCCAATCAATTTACGAGGAAGGCGCGATCCCTTACGATTGGAAGCAGGCCTTTACTAGACATAATCAGTTTCCGTTTCCTGGCTGCTTTTATTTTGTTGAATTGAATTGTGTGTTTTGTCTTATTTTAACATTGCTTGACTAGGGGCTGTGCCCGTCACTGTCACCAAATTGTTTGTGGCAGTTTTTTTTTTTTTTATAATAATTAATTAATATTAATAAATCATGCATGTATGTTGATCTGGAATTGCCACACTCGTGTCTCTGAAAACGTTTTTAAAAGATCTGGCAAGCAGACTCCAAACCAGAACGGATGTCCCTCCGACCCCCTCAAACAGGGATATTTCCGTCTACAACAATCATGTACAGTCACAGAAGTAATAATGACTCCCTAACCTACATTGGATCATGGGAGTCATTATTGTTTATGTGGCTCTACATCCCCCTGAGAGAAAGCCCGCAGCGATGGCCGCAGGCACGGCATGTCCATGATACCAAAGACACGTACAGTCTCAGAAACAATACTGACTCCCATGATCCAATTTCTGTTAAGGGAGTCATTATCGTTTCTGTGAGTGTATACTGGCGGCGGAAAAAGATTACCCATACATGTGAAAAATTTCCATTTTTGAGATTTTAGCAAAAACTCCATGCTGTAGAAATAAAAGATCCTCTTTCATCACTAATGTCAAAATCTGACACCTCTGGAAAGCTCCGTTGCAATTTCTACCGTCTGCACAAGAATGAAAAGAAAGAAAAAAAAGTTTCGGAGGCAACAGTTAAATGGGAAAAACACATGTATGAGTAATCTTTTTCCGCCGCCACTATACACCGTCACCAAGTCATCGATCGAAGTTGCATGACCATATTGTCATGACCATATTCATTGTCATGGACACATTGTTATGCATGACCATGTCATAACCACATTGTCATGACCATGCTAAAACACGCCCGATGTGGAAGATCATTGCACGAACTTATCTCTGCGCCAAAAATCGATGGAAAACTTCACCAAGAATAGCAAAAAACCACATCAACTTAGTGCCAATTCCCACAGGTTTTGTGACACGATGATGTCATCAAATGGTGGCACATAAACCTCCCGCACACATTGAGCAGATGAAAAAGCTATGGGTAACTATACATATATTTCGAAGGCCTATCAGAAAATTTCGGAAGAGGCCATGTGGTCTTTTGTGTTTCTTTGTGCAACTTTTGATGGAAGTTTGCCAAAATGCATTTTTGGCAGGCCCACTATTTGTGACGATACATACATTTCTCATCGGTCAGCAGAAATGCTCCGAATATAAACCACAAAATTGGCCAGTTTGCGCAAACTGACATCTGGCGAAAAGTGATATGTTAATTCTTCACACAGGATACTCTCCTCCCATAATCACTCAAGTAGTTCTTGCTCTGTCATCCTCAGAGTGATTTCTCCAGATCTTTTGTCAGTCGAATGATATCTGCCGTTGCGATGTGGCACGTTGTGTAACGGATTCGACAGATTTCAGGATCTTTCGACTGTTCGCCTATCAATGCTGCCAGTCTGTAGTTGTAGCTGTTGTCCTTGTAGGTCACTGGCATCAAAATGTTGAGGGCCCTGGAAAAAGAACAGAGACAAAACACACTCATACCTAATCTGATCGCAAACGCGTGCATGCTTTGTTCCTCTTGGGTTTTCCTTGTATTCTAGTTAGTTCCTATCGGATTCCCACAGTATTCCAATACTTGTATGGTATTCTGGTAATTCCTGGTTTCTACTTTCTCCTTATCCGAATTCTTAATACCAATTCATAATTCCTAATTTCCTGGTTTCTTTAGTTTCTAGTTTCCAGTGATTCCTAACCTCTGGTAATTTCTAGAAATTCCTAGAATTCCATCTTCTAGTTATCTTGGGAAATTCTATGAGGGACGCCTTTTTCTATATGCCTCTTGTGACTCTCTGCCTGTTATTGGCCTTTAGAAGAGTCACTAAGGATCTCGAACAACCAAACTTATTTCAGTCAATTCACTTCAGCAAGCACTGAAAATTGGGTTTCAGTCTGCAGAATAAAGGCTAAAAATTCAAAATTCAGATGCTGGAAGTTATGAAATTGACATCTTATTTCCTAAAAGAGATTTGACTAAATTGGCGTGTCTCTGACGTTATTCGTCTGACACTGCCATCACAGTTCAAGCTCTGCTGGACATAAGAGTCTTGCTCTTTGCATGGTGATTTATTATGGCTAAACTTATTTCGCAAAAATGACGATCTTTCTGCAGTGCATGATGAAGGAACTGCGGCAAAACCCGTTTTAAAGGAATTGTAGTCTGCGCAGTTAAGGTTTATAAAGTTGTACGGGAGTTGTGGTTCAAAGGAGTTGTTGTTTGTGAAAGACAGCATTTTTGTGAACTTGGAATATCCTCCAGAAAGAGCTCTGTGGGATGACGTTGCGAATCACTTATACACGAATCACTTATACTCATCACGAATGAAAAATCATTGGCCTGTCGTCGCATTTCGAAAAGAAATCTGTGTTGACGCAGACAATCACATTCCGTCTGCCTGCTCGGATTGTTTCACTCTTCAGCACATGACAAAGAACAGTGAAGCGATGCGTTGGATGCTTTCTAATGTTTGATATTCGCTTCGTCGTTCGTTCAACGCATACTCAGAAAATTAAACCCGACGCATTGATTGCAGATCTAATTAATTACGCATGATGCTTTGTTTTCGTTCTTTGAGGATATCCACTTTTATTTGTTTTTGTTTCTTCAAACTGTTGATGCATATTTTACGATCACGGCAAAGCCAACTTTTCACCATCTGGCCTGGACTCGAAAACGAAAAATCTTTGGGCACACGTGGTTTGCGCTTTCCCTTTCATGCAAATAAATGCATTTCAGAGAGTCTTCGTTCCGCTAAAGGGTTCTAATGATACGAATTTCCGAACTTTCACATTTATTCCGTCCTTTCGTTGTGGAAGATTCTGTCCATCTGGCAGAACTCAATCATTGAAATTTTCTGACAGTTTTTCAATGATTACACTCTAAATAGTAGGTTTCGGTATGGAACACCTTGAAAACACCTTTTTAACACACTGCAGTCTGCATGCGTTCCAAATCACTCGTGTTCCAAATTTGTAACAGGAAAATGGTGTTCCAAGAACACACTACGTGTTCAAAACAATGTTCCGAAATGAACACTCCCATATAAGCCCATGTCAAGAAAGGTGTTCCCAAGGTGATCCATACAGAGACCTCATGTTGAGAGTGTACTGTGTTGAAAAATCTTCTGATTAAGGTTGATTGGTTTATTCAGCAAGCAAGGCAGAGCACACTCTTTCAGACTTTACATGCAGGTCAAAGTTCAGCAAAGGTTTCCTTCAAAGAAGAAAGAGAAATATTTATTTGTCAAACAACTCAAGAACATTTAGCGTATTGCCAAAGTTGGTCGAAGGATTCGAAGGTTCCTTTCAAACATTGAAGGGCATATTGTCACGAAATTCATCCTTAACCATGATTAAGCATAGGTGTCAAGCTAATTATGTTGTCGAACGACGTTTACTCAGGTGCGAAAGGGCCCGGGTTCGATTCCCGGCCAGGTTGCAAAATTTGAATTTGAAACCCTCAAATGTAGGACATTTGGTGGAACTTCCACGACTTGGAGCCATGAAGTGTTCCAAATCGCCGATGTATTCCAAATTTTAACAGGAAAAATAGTGCTCCAAAATACATTATAGGTACGTGTTCCAAAATGTTCCGAAAAACACTTCCAACTCTTTGTTAAAAAGATGTTCCAGAGGTTGTTCCAATCGCAGCCCTCACGTTTGGAGTCTATAAGGTGGTACTTACCGGAACGAGGTCAAGATTGTTTTCTCGTAGGTCCC
>JASGXE010008877.1:0-16380 GCA_030068105.1 Sinentomon sp. SZTP_YWyxl
TTTAATAGGCTAGGATAGAAAACTGTCGGGATCAGCAGCCAGCGACAAAAAGTGGAGCGACCCCTCATCACCGATGTGATGAGGCCACGAAGATGGCCAGAAAACAAAAGACCAAAAAGGGAGGTTTGATCAGGTTGGGATAAGGTGGGTTAGATCCAGGGATGGGGGTTCATCCAGGTTCCCACTGTGCACTGTCGGCACTGTTCAGGGGAGCTGACTACCTAAAATGCTCAACCTGCTTGACAGGCTGATACCTATGTAATGGTTAGGTTAGAATAAGAATAACCTCACCCCAACCCAACCAACCAAATCATTCCCTGCAGAACATTTGACAAGCGGTTAGGTATCAGCAGGACAAGCAGGTTCAGCGTTATAGTGTCACCCCACCCCTGTCCAGTTATACCTATCCATATTTTAGGGAACACACAAAAACAACTCCAACCAAGTGTTTGACCAGCAGCCCAGGCAGCAATACATAATTACATTGACAAGTACTTAAGTAGGTACTGTTGACAAATAAATCTGCACTCCACTGCCAACATGTGCACAGCTGACGTTACAAATCAAGATTGTTCGAGGTGTGAAGGAACTCGCGCAGGTTTTGTATTAGCTAATCGCTGCAGTGACACTATTCACTCAATCCTGCAGAGGCACTTCTTTCGACATCTTCACAAATACCTTGGGGACTGTGTGACGAACGGAATCCAATTATTTGGCAGCAGTGTGCTGGCCAGCCAACGAAAAAGCCTTTCCTGCAAGCATCGACGACACAAGTTGCAGAGCGAAAAATCACAGCAAGCAGTCAGCAGTCAGCTCGTCCGACGTCGATGTCGGCTGCTAAATGAATCGATATGTCGGAGAAGAAAACGAAACCGCGAATCGAAACTTGCAAAATAACGATTGAAATTTTCAAGGTTGTATTGTTGCAATCTCCTCGTGGTTCCTCATAAGTTTACGAGATTGGAATTGACATGTCACTGACGATCATTTCCCGTGAAGCATCACTTTACCGCTTTTAACTTGTGAAACAACGAAGACAAAATTTTCAAGGTTGTAAAGTTACAATCTCCTCAGTTCCTCGTCAGTTCACAAGTTTTAAGTTGTTATGTCACAGAATATCATTTTCCAGAAGCGTCACATTACAAGGTTAACTTCGTTAGTAATGTTACATGTTTCGTCCACAACTTTTAAATTGTTGAAAGACGACTTCAATGTTGAAACTATTTTCTATCAAGGTAGAGATTGTTTGTTGTTGAGTTTAAACTTGATATCTGATTTTTATTTTTTCAGTGTATGCATGGACCTTTAATTTCTATCCACAACGCTATTCGAGTTAAAACGCATTACCAGGGGGGACGATGCACAACGCGGAGGACAATCAACCACATATCAAAGTTTAGGCAGGCGTGACCGAGGACAATCGAGCACGACCAAGCCCACTCGTGGAGACCATCCACCACCCCGAAAATTTCTCGCGCCTTTTCTTTGGACTCATAGCGCCTTTTCTTTGGAAATCGTTATTTATTGAACAGATCGTTGGGTTCGGTGAAAGGTTAGGAGGATAGGTTTGATTAGATTAGGTTTGTTAGGTCAGGTCCAGGTTAGGTTGAGTTAGGTTAGGTTAGCTCGGTTCAACTGTGGTTTCCCTGGGCTCAAGGGATGAGTGGATAAAAAATAAAGGTACGTTATGAGTACCCTGTAACGCGCGAAATTTTCGAGTGGTACAGGGCACTCACTCTACCACTAGAAAAATTAGGCACCCGGAAAATTAGGCAAATATTTAATACTAGGCCCTGCAAATACTCATCAGGTACCACAAAAATGGACGCACTTTTGGCCAGTACACATATAACTTTTTTCATTTTTGATTATTTTGCCAAACTTTCTGATTATGTCGTTTTTACAATTGTGCTGGAAATCTCTTCCAAAGTTACTACACTGCAAAAGACAAAACCATTTTTTCCCTGGAAGCGAACCTTTTAATCTTGTGTTCGATAAACTTCTAACATTTCATCATCATTACTCAAAGAGTATATTTTGTTATTTACAAATAATCTCTATGATCAATGTGGGATCACTGAAAAAACTAAAAGTGCATGACGACCTTATGGTTCTCAAGTGATCAGATTTTTCCCGTAGAAAAACTTATCGACGGGGCATACACTAACGGCAATTCCATGTCAGAAAAAAACCGTCAATTTACTGACGACCGAAAATTCCTCGAGTTACGATGCAGAAATCCCCTTCGCAATATCTCCAGCCAGAACCTTTTGGCCATTTGGTGAGCCTCCCTTGAAAGCAAACCCGCCAACTGTCGATCGTGGTTGTTATGCAACGTGTTGAAAGTTGTAAAAGAAAAAGCAGAGCAGGCGCGGAGAGAGACCACACGGGAGAGACCAGCAGCGAAGCTTGCGTGCTCTTGTGCTTCGTGTCTCTCTCGCTGGTATTCTGCTTCTCTTGTCTTGGGCTGAAGGCACCCTCTTGAAGTTGGGGTCAGACTGGGGTCACGTCGCGTTGAGCATGGTGGTTCGCGCATGGCGACGCATTGAGCGCATTCTCGGAATGGAAGCCGCTTGAAGTCCAGAATATGTTTTGCGTGTTTCCAATCGGTTGGGAATTTTCTACTTTTTTCTGCGTTTGTTTTTCGTTGCGCCTGCCTTTACACAGCTTTCGCATGAAATCTGTGGCGTTCAGAGTTGTGTGATTCTGTAAATTTTTTTTAGCGATAGCAAAATAATATTGAGCGATGTCCCATGGATTATTAGTCCGCGTTCAGATTGTATGCACAGCTGGGTTTGATACATTTTTGTTCGATCGGTGTAATGGAGTTGCCGAGTGTTTGTGCATAATCAGTGACATTCAGAGGTGGATGAGATCCTTCGGAATAATCATCTAAGTGCGTCTTCTAAGTTCATCATCTAAGTGCATCTTATCATCTTAGTTAATTTTTTCATAATGCCGGGCTGCAAAAGGGGAAAAGGGAAAACTTTAATTTCTACAGCGCGGATTTTTCATCGTTCTGTGACTCTGGGTATTGTAGTATGCATATTGAATCTGGCACTTATTTGCGATGTTTATTCAGCGGATAAAAAAATATCTGAGACAAAATCACTGAATTTTGTCATATCGTTAACATTTTTCCCGAATTCATGTCACTAGCTATAATTCGAGTGTCGTCGTGCAACAATGGAAGAAGGGAAAACTTCAATTTATACCAAGAAATGCAGATGCGAAATTCAAAAAACAAACTCCGTGTTTCCCGTTGCAACTCATGAGGTTCAACAGACTGCTCAATGGATAAATTTGGTTTGCGAAAATTTCGTTTGTCTGCACAACGCGTATTATTTTTCCATTGTTGCGTGAGATGCATACGTCTGTTGATGAGTTGACTCTGAATGTGAGTAGCATTGAGGTATGCGGCCGTAAATCTGTCAACATGGCTGTGGAAACGATGCCTGGCTGCAAAAAGGGAAGAGTGGAACTTTAATTTCTATAGCAAGGATTTTGCATCGTAGATTAGGCTACGTTTATCGTACCATGGTAGATTTCACGAGAAAAACAAACAGGTAAATATAGCATCACCGATTTCCTTGTGCCGTGCAAAAAAGTGCCCTGTCGTAGAAAAAACGGTACCTTATTCTTTAATATAGAATTTAGTGTGACAGTTTTTTATATGCTTGGGCTCTTGAAAGAATAAGTGCAGGCTTCTGTAAGACTAAATGCAATCGTTTCTTGAAACAAATGCTTTGCTTCGTGGAACCGAAATTTGACCGCTGCTGCAGCATAATTTCTGCTTCCGGTAAAATGATTTCTCGAAATCGGAATTAAAGCGAAAATTACAAGCATAATTGGGAACTTTAATTTCTGCCGAGTCTCATTTTTTAAACATTCTATAGGTACAGGCAATGAAAAATTACTCTCGGGAACACTGTTTTCACCATTTGACTGTGGCCCCCATCCTAGCAGAAATAAAAGTGCCCAATTGCAACAAAGGTTAAAAATGCAAAACTTTAATTTCTGCAGAGTAAGTTTTTGCAAACTGCATTGTTGCTCCATTTGATTACAAGTACCCGACAGTTAATTCGTCTTTACCTATACTTTGTTTTCTAGGAGCTGCGCATCATTTTTTGTTCATCTATCGATTATTTTGTAGGTATTCGTGTGAGAATTTGCTTTTGACATCTGCGAATGACGACATAGGCCTTCCACGTGTTCGTTATTAATTTAACATGTCGTTTTGCAAGACAAAAGTATCCTTAAACTGCACGGGAAGGTCAGCTATCGCTAAATATTATTCCTCATCCCATTCCAACCCTAAGGTACCATCCTAATCATATTCTCATCCAGATGAGAGATCCATTTTTAAGTAATATAAGCCTACCCCAGTAGAGGCTAAATATCGACGTAAAGAGTCGTCACATTACAAAAAACCCCTCAAATGACGCCATGGATGACGACTAATTCGCCGTTATTTGGCAACCGTTCATGGTCGATTTACTGAAAATGGCTCGTAATTTTACAGCTCAAATCCGTCAATTAACTACCTATGGATCGCATTTTGTCTATACAAGGATTGTCAGATGAAGACATCATATGATTAAGACAACATATGTCATCATCTGACGACCTTTGCATAATAAACTGAATGATATTGTGATCAGGTCACGGTATATGGGCCGTCATAAAACACATCGACCAGCGTCCATTGACGCGCTAAAGGTTGTCATTTGACAATATTATAGGTCATCATCAATTTAAAGTGATTTGAGGGCTTTTTTCTTGTGAGGTGATGACTTTATTTTTATGAGTCGAATGTCTCACAGAATACTTCGAGACATTCGGTCACCTTGGTCATCTTGCACTTAATTTTGCTTGAATTATTGAAAAAATATGTTCGAATTAAGGGATGACACTTTTCACGGTGACACTTGTGAGTAATTTCCGGAAAAAATTACACTCAATGCGAACAAGTGAGAATGAAATATGTGTGCCAGATGATTTCTCGGATCCAGTAGTCAAATTTGTGACACCTGATATGATTGCAGAGCGTGAACACCTGTCGCGGATGGTAAGCGGAAAGACATATTTAAAGTATTGAGTGTCATGCTTGAGAAACTGCGCTGAGTAAGGCGTACGAGTTACGGCGTGGGGAAGTTACCCTTTCGAAGCCAGGCAGAAAATTATTCACATATTCTTTATTTAACATATTTTCGGAAAAGCACCAACTGTTAACGTTGCCAAAACTGAAACGGGGTACCATGGAGAAGCCTCGAAAGAATGGCCAAGACAACACTGAAAAAACAAAAAAGTGCCTGACGACCTTATGGTTCTCAAGTGAGCAGATTTTCCCCGTCGAAAAACTTGTTGACGGGGCATAAGTGCTCCACAAACGACAATTCGCCGGTCAGGAAAAAACCGTCAATTGAACGACGACTTTATACTACTCAAGCCACGATGCGTCCCCTTCGGAATGTGTCCAGCCAGAACATTCTCCCCGTCAGGTGAGCGCTCCTCAAAAGCAGAACCGTCAACTCACGATCGGGGTTGTAAAAGGTCGTCAACGAAAAAACCAGAGCAGGCGCGGAGAGAGACCATACGAGAGAGACCAGCAGTGAAGCTTGCGTGCTCTCGTGATTCGTGTCTCTCTCGCTGGTATTCTGCTTGTCTTGTTTTGGGCGGCAGGCACCCTCTTGAAGACGGGGTCGGACTGAGGTCACGTCGCATTGTGCATGGTGGTTCGTGCAAGATGGAGCATTAAGCGCATACTCGGAATGGACGCTTGAAGTCAGCATGTTTTGCGTGTTACCAACGGTTGAGAATTTCACCATTTGTTTTGCGTTTGTTTTTCTTTGCGTTTGCCTTTCACACAGCTTTCACATGAAATCTGTGGCGTTCTGCATAATTGTGTGATCCTGTGAAATTTTCTTCTGGATATCAAATATCAAGCGATGTCCTATGGAAAATAATACCGTAATCAGATTATTGAATGCACAGCTGCGAGATTGATCCATTTTTGTTGATCGATGTGTTGGAGTTACCCAGTGTATTTGCAAAATCAGCCGCGTTCAGAGGTGGATGATATCCTGCCCTGCGGTTTCATCATTTAAGTGCCGGTTAGTTTTTCTTTAGCCGGGCTGCAAAAGGGGAAAAGGGAAAACTTTAATTTCTACAGGGCGGACTTTTCGTCGTTCTATGACTCTGGGTATTGTGTGCATTTTGAATCTGACACTTTTTTGCGATGTTTATTCAGCGGATGAAAAAATTCTCTGATACAAAATCACTGAATTTTGTCACATCGTTAACATTTTTCCCGAATTCATGTCACTAGCAACAATTCGGGTGTCGTCGTGCAACAATGGAAGAAGGGAAATCTTCAATTGACCGAGAAAACGCAGTGTTACGAAATTAAAAAAAAACAGACTCCGCATTTCCATTTGCAACTCATCTTCAGGTTCAGCAGACCGTTCAATGGATAGATTTGGTTTCCGAAAATTTCGTTTCTATGCACATCGTTTATTCTGTTTCCATTGTTGCGTGAGATGCATCCATCAGTTGAACTGGCTGATGAGTTGACTCTGAATGTGAGTTGCAATGAGGAATGCGGCATAAATCTGTTATCATTGATGTGGAAGCAATGCCTGCGGCTGCAAAAAGGAAAAAAAAACTTTAATTTCTACAGAACGGATTTTGCATTGTTGATTTGGTTATACGCGTACCATAGAAGATTACAAGAGAAAAAAACAGGTAAATGAAGAACCGATTTCGTTGTGCTGTGATAACAAAGTGACCTGTCGTAGAAAGAACCGCTGCGAAACTTTAATTTTTATAAAAACGAGAATGACGTTTTTATCTTTGCGCCAGCTCTTGACAGAACAGGTGCTAGCTTCTGTAACACCAAATGCAAACGTTTCTTGAAACAAATGCTTTGCTTCGTGGAACCAAAATTTCAGCGTTGCTGAGCAAAGTTCTGCTTCAGATAATATGATTTCTCGAAATCATAACAAAAGCAAAAATTACAAGCATTGGGAACTTTAATTTCTACCGAGTCGCATTTTTTTTAATTCGAAAGGGACTTGGTTTTCTTTGCGCTGCGCATCATTTTTGTTCATCTATCGATTATTTTGTTGGTATTCGTGTGAGAATTTGTTTTCGAGTTCCTCGCACGAATGTGCTGGATCCAGCGAATGACGACGTAGGCCTCCCGCGTGTTCGTAAATTCAACATGTCGCTTTGCAATGAGAATATTTATCCTTTTGAACTACACGGAGGAAGGCCAGCTATAGCTAAAAACCTATTCCTCATCCTATCCCCATTCTATAGGTACCTACTATGCTCATTTTATCCTCATCCGGATGTGAGATCCATTTTTAAGTAATATATAAGCCTACCCCGGTAGAGGCTAACATATTGACCTCAAGAGTCGTCACATTACAGAAAAGCCCTCAAATCACTGCCATGAATGACGACTAATTCACCATCATTTGCCAACCTTTACATGGTCGATTAACTGCAAATGGCTTGTAATTTTACGGCTCAAGGCCATCAATTAACGACCCATGGATCGCATTTTGTCTATACAAAGGTCGTCATATGAAGATAACATGTCATCACCTGACGACCTTTCCATAGTCAACTGAATGATTTTGTGATCAGCTGACGGCCTATGGGCCGTCATCTAACACATCGACCACCGCCCATTGACGGACTAAAGGTTGTCATTTGACAATATAATAGGTCGTCATCCATGGACAGTGATTTGAGGGCTTTTTTCTTGTGAAGTGACGACTTTATTTTTTACAGTGATTTCGGGTGCAATTCATTGGTTATAGTTGGCTGCTGCAATTCGTTGGACATGTGACATCTTGTTGCTGGCTATTTCTTGTTTGCACATGGACCACCTTGGTTACTCGGACCGTCGAGAGAAGAAAAGAGTTAAGCAGGTTAATTTTCTAACCAGGAATAAAAGGATTGGGAAATCACAAAACGAGATACAAGAAGAGAGTTCACTACAATAATTTATTTGAAGTTGAGAGACATTGTTAGTTTCTTCAGAAAATTATCAATTGATTAACACAACAAAATTCGCGAATCAAATGGCATATGCTCAAACTAAATTTTCCCGGCTGAGAATTGCCAATGGCCGCCCCAAGCGAATTTTTCACGATTCCCAACGCAACCCCATTCCTAACGCAATGCTGGCGTTGCTTTTCAACTTAGAACATTAGGATGTCATGAAGTCGCGGCAAATTGGAGAATAATATTTTTGTAATATTTCCTCTAGTTTTCCATGGACTGAATTTGAAAGATTAATCTTTTCAAAATTTTATAAATTTGCTGCCAAAACAATGACTGTTTGCATTATGTGAAGGAGTATTTTTCTAAGAACAAATCTTTTGAGGAGAGCTGATTCTGAAAATAGAAAAATCACAAAATTCTGAAACCTTATAGTGTCAAAAAAATCTAGTGTCATTTTTTGCAATACCGACAACCAGCAAATATTCCATGAAGGGTCTCACGAAATGTGTCTGCTATTTCGCGTTTTTTATCCAGTTGGAGAAGGAAAAAAACGTTTGCTGTTCTGTGCGGATGAATTACACCCAAATTTAGCTGCTAATTCCATAGAGCACTTTAGGGATTGAAATTACCGGGCAACATTACGTCAATCCGGTTTAAAGGATCTTCAACAGAAAACTGGAATTTAAGTCCTAGAGGATAAAATTGTGCAATGATAATCCCACTCACATTTGGCACGCTTATGAATACTGTTATAGTGGTGAAAGTGAAATTCTGTGTCCTACCATATTAAAACATTCAACCTTCAGTAGACGTTCATTAGTTCCGTAAGATGAACTCTATCCAAATCAGCATCTGTTTGAAATTCTCTTTTATTTTTGCCATACGTTCAATGCAATTCTCCCTAGAGCGATAGTTTTCCAAATACTCTAAACATATTTCAAAGAGACACTCAAGTATGGGGAAGCAGCCACAAGAACATATTTGAATAAGTGCAACCCAACACAACAGACAAAACGGTTGGCAACATTAAATGAGTAAAGTGAAACACCAAGAAATCATCAATTTCAGAATGGCGTTTTTTGCCAAGATGTAATAGTTCAAGTTTTTAAGTAAAACTGTCATGACAACGATTCATGGAACTATGACTGTGAGCTCAATGATGAAAACAAACCATGTTTTCATGAAGAGGAAATATAGGAATCCAATATAATCGTTTCGATATAAATTGAGCCCTGAACAGCTCGCACAGCCAAACCGTCGTCTTTTACCATTGGTTCATACGGTCATGAGCAACCTGTTGTCGGTCAATTTTCTCTTTTCTTACAAAATATGTTGTTTTTCGCAAACAGACGTCATATTCTCGTCTCACCAGCTAAAGTAATCCCGTAGCGCCTACTTTCTGTGACCAACAGTAAACTGCTGAGAAACGCGATACATCCCATACTTCTGATCCCAGTTGGTTAAAATTATTTTTTTTAATTTCTTAACAGGTAGAGCGAGAGACTGTGCTATGCGGTTTAGAAAGATGGACACTATAAACTCTCCCATTTTTAGCATTAGCGGTCAGAATGGCTTTCATGACAACGGTTACAAGTGTTTTGGTATTCGAGAAAGACAAAACATGACATGCCGATAGCTCTCTGATTTGCTTCCTTGTCGGTGTTTGGATTGTTGAACTAGGGACGAACGATGAATACCGTTCGTGCCTAGAGATATGTGGTGCAACAGACTCAAGTAAGACACTTAAACGATTCAAAATCAAACAATTTAAAATCAAAATATGTTTAAAAAGAAAAAATCCTTTAACGAATTAGAATCAAACAAATTGAAATCAAAAATATGTTTAAAAAGAAAAAAGCCTTAAACGAATCAAAATCAAACAATTCAAAATCAAAAATGTGTTTTAAAAAAATAATTGAAAAAGACAATAAAACACAACTAAAGTAAGTCTAACACAACAAGTCCAAAAGATTAATTGTTTAGAAAAAATATTTTTGTCAGTTTAAGTCTAATCAGTAAGTGGAAAAGTGCACTTCAAGATAGTTGTCCTTCACTAATTTTGTATGCAACATGTAAGCAATATAATGTACACATCTAACCAGACATAAACGAACAATGTAGTAAAAATAGTCAATATCTCATGATGACAATCTGAAAAAGTAAGAGAAATTTTACCAACACATGATCCACACTTGTTTCAAATAAAAAACAGTTAATTGATAAATTCTCCGTCTGTAGTTCTTCGAAAACTTGTGCAGCACCTACAAAAATAAATTGGAAACCTATGATAACATGCCCATGGCGCTCTGATTTGATTCCTTGTCAGTTTTTGGATTATTGAATTGTAAGATTGGGTGGATACAGTTCGTGCGGACCAGGGATTATGTCGTGCAACATACTCAAGTTAGCCACAAACAAATCAAAATCAATGTTTAAACAGAAAATAATCAATAAGAAAGACACAATAAAACACAACTATAATCGTAAATATAATAAGTCTAAAAGATTAAGCACAATAAACACAACTATAAAAAGTGTTAAAGATTAAAAGTTTACAATTTCAATATTTTAGTCCGTTTAAATCGAATAATTGATTGGAAAAATTAACTTTATGATAAGAGTGCTGTACAAATTTTGTATATAAGAAACACAATATCATGACATATCTAACCAAACATAAACTAACACTAGTGAAAAAATCTTCAATATCTCGTGGTGACGACCTGTAAAAAGTGAGAGAATTTTAGCACCAAATTTTAGCACACTTGTGTCAAACAAAAAACAGTTTAATGATAAATTCTGTCATCTGAAATACTACAAAAACGTGGGCGAAATCTTCAAAATGAATTGGAAACCTATCACGGTGCCAACCTAATAACGTGATGTTGCGGAGCTGTGTAATTGATAAACACAAAGTTCACAGGATCACTTCAAATGGTAAAGGAAAAAAATCTTAAGGGCTTATTGGCCACATGAAAAAGTCAAACTTGAGGGATTTAATCTGACACAAGTTTGTTCGAAATCAGCTGAGACCTTTTTGCCGAATTTATAACAAACGTACTTCTCTGATTTAGAATTCAGCTACGCTTTTCAAATGCCAAAAGTAGTCCAGGCAGTAATCTACTGTTCCCATTCCATATCTTTTATTTGGGATCCTGCTTCATTTATTGCGTTTATTAATATTTATTAACGACAGAAAGGCACACCAATCTTTGAGAAATAATCATGCAAATAAAGTGTCTAGGCTTATTTTATAAAAATACAGGTGTTTCAAAATTAACTACATATTTTGTGTTTTCTCCAATTTCCTGGTATAAACGGTTCGATCTAGCGTTCATTGAAGTTACAGTTCTGTGAGCTTGTGACAACTTAATGAAAGTTCGGTGCAGCATGGTTTGATCCACCGCGGCCACACCTGCTGTGATCAGTTGGTGCAACCAGTTGTGGTCGCTAGGTCGTGTTGGGTAAACTTTTGGAATTTGTTGGGATTGTAAACTTTTGGGGTTGTTATGCCCCACAGGAATAAGTCTCACGGGGTAAATCTGGAGACCTCGCTGCCTACTCTATGTAACCACGTTTCCCAATCATGCGGCTAAAAACTCAAGTCAAGCGATTGCTCCTCATTAAAAACTGTGAAAAGAGGCGGCGTGCCGTCCAGCATAAACCAAATTCGTCCAAGCAGATTTGCGGCGAGAGGCATCGTCAAAATCTGCAACATGTGCAAGTTATTCGCCTAATTTACAGTTGGCTCGTCGAAAAAATGGGGTACAATGACTGGCGAACTGCAAATCAGGCCAAGTTCCTGCGCATTTTGCAAAATTTCATGATGCCTGAGCTCTTGCCGCAAAGCTGTAGAGGACGAATTTGGTTTATGCAGGATGGCACGCCGTCTTTTCTCACAGTTAATTGGCATCCATCATGGTTTGGCCAGGATTTTCTTCACCGCTGGGTTGGGAGACGAGATTTTATCGAGTAGGCTCCAAGGTCTCTAGATCTATCCCGTATGAGGTATTCCTGTGGGACAGAACAAAATTCCAAAAGTTTGCCCAACACGACCTTCCGACCACAACTGGTTGCACCAACCAATCACAGCTGATTTGGCCACAATGGATCAAGCCATGCAGCACCGAACTTTCATTAGCTTGTCACAAGCCCAGAGAACTGTATACACTGTAATGGACGCTATATCGAACCGTTTATACCAGGAAATTAGAGAAAACACAGTGTATTGTTAATTTTGAAAGACCTATACATATAATTCATACCCTTAACCAGTTAAAAATTTTGAACAGAATAGAAACAAATATGAATATCTTAAAGTAGATAATGGAAATGTTCTGAATGCGCAGCAAAGCTTATGCATAGCTTATGTTTTACAAAATATTCTACTGACATTGGTTAATAATTCGGCAAATATGAATCCAGATTGAGTGGAGTACCGTCGGTGTCTTGGTCTTCAGTATCTGAAATAAACAAACCGAGTTGATTTCTCTCACTAGTATTTGACGGCCTTGCTGGGTGGAACACCAGTCCTCTCTCTGTGAAGGTGTCTTTATAAATTCCATCCCAGTGACACAATCTCAATTTTCACACGTGTTTCCTTCTGATTTTCAAATCGTGCCTCGCATGAAGCAGATGTGGAACGTTAAAAGGATTAAAACATGCGCAATAAAGGGTTTGTCTAGCGAAATTGTCGTTCAAAGACATTTTTATGAGAGGCAAAATTACAGACTTAACCTACGAGCCTCAAAGTTCACACTTATCTTTGTTGTTTGATATCTCATGTTGAATTTCAATTTGAGTCAAAATTTGCGCAGAATAAGGGAAAACGTAAATACAATATTCAGCTGTTCAACTGAACACAAATGCAGTGGTTGGTAAATGCGAATTAAGCCGTTACTCTGGACAAGAAAGCCAAAACGTTCCAAGCCAGAAGCGAGAAACGGTTAAACATGGATGATTACGTTAGTAACGCAATAAAGGGCATATTTTTCAGTTTACTAGGATTTATTCCTCCGCATTCCCATGATGTATAAATATTCCTTCTAAACTTAAAAAATTTAGATATCCATTGCTGAGGTGTATTTCTCCTGTACATGGTATTTTTTGTAAGCTACACGTACAATCACACTATGGAAGGTTCCCTAGAAGCAGTTAATAATGGTAGCAACGTTGTAGCACAGTGGCATTTAGTTCTTCGGTTCTTTTTGGTAGCAGGAAATTCATGGGTGGCATTCACATGGCGGCAATGTTCTTTGGAACGCTTTGGTGAAAATTCACGTCGCGGCAACGTTGCGGCACGGCGGAATATCGGACGGAATATAGATGTGTCTGGAACCCGAATTGCCACCAAAAATAAAAATGCAAATGGCAACATCCGATGCAGCCCCGGACGTCTCGCAGTTCTTTTTACAGAGGCGATGGATAGGTAGGACGTGATCAGAAATGACACGTATAATGCCACCGAAATGCCACCGTCACAGTTCTTCTTTTTACGGGAGGCGATGAACAGGCCGTGATCTGAAATGCCACGAAATGCCAAGTAATGCCACCGAAAAGCCACCGTCTCGCCTGTCATAAGCAAGAAATACAGCTTTTGTCGAAAACAGGATGGCTCAGTAGGAAGAGCATCAGTCTCATAGACACGAGGTGCTGGGTTTGATTCAACGTCGACTGTGATCTTTTCAGTTTTTGCACGTGGCATCACGGAAAATCCACTGTGGCGGCCACGAGGATGCCAAGATGCTTGCAAAATGTTATTTGGAGACAGCCATATCACGGTAAGTCAACGTGGCCAGGAGCGTTGCTTCCGCGGTTCTTTCCACCCAAAAGGAACGTGGCGGCAACGTTCTCTGCTGCCAGGGTTGAAGATAACGCAAAGAATCAGTGCACAAAATCTGGCTCTGTAAATTTCGGAAATCTAATGATTTAACATGCAACTTTTCTTTGCGTGGTGGTACGCAAACATTGATTATTCACATTCTCAAATTTTGAATTTTGTTAATTTATTTTGGAAGTTATTCATTTCATAACTTAAGTCTATTCGATATGATTAATTTGTGAATAGGTAACTCCTTTCAAATTATAGTTTTGGAAAAAGCAAAGCATGCTTCAAAATCAAGAACACTGTCACAGAACAGCAATGTGATGACCCAAATGTTAATTTTTACCGGCAAAAAATTCGTTTTATAGGTTATGTTTTTGTATACAATCTAAAAAAATCTAATTAAATTTTCAAAAATGCAGTTCTCGATAACAGCAATTTCCAAAAACCGATAGACTGACAACTGACACTGATAGAGAGTTACGTGAGCGTAAAACATCTACCAGCTATAGTTTGAAAGCTATCTTTTTAATCGAGTGCTAAAATCACCATCTGAAATATCTCTCATTGAGTCCACTCAGTAGTCCGAATATCGAAAGTGAAATCATGAAGATTATCCATCATAAAAAATCCAATTAAGAAACCATACGGTTAAAATGTTTATTCGGTAAACTGAAACTCAAACACATGTCAACGCATTTTGCAAAACGACAGCATTGCGCCATAACAAATTGACCTGTACCAAAAATTCAGACTGGTTATCAGAGACAATGTTTAGCAATAATAGAATCATCGATCCTTAGATTTTTTGTGTAGCGAATGTGTTCAAATGATGTTCATTGTTCAGTGTTGGTGAACCATGCACTACTGAATCTACCTTTTTGTCGCTTATTTGGAAAAGTAACGTCTTCGATATAGGGAAGTCCCCTCTTCTGTCCTTCATCTGTAATTCATAATTTTAGTTCGATAATCAAATCTTAATAACATAACCCGTGTGGAGAGAAATCTTACCATTTGTACTGCGCCGATGATGTATGTCGGTATTTTATTACCGAAGGGATTCTGGGTCAGATTTGCAGATTCTTGGGAGTATTCGCAAATTATATTTTCACATGGGAAGAATATGGCCGTAATAGAACCGTCTGTACTGGTGTGATCAATTTTTTCGCATCATTGAATAAAAATTTATATCTGATAATGGACGGCCACTTGTGGCAATGACAACCGAATCATCGCTTGAATCACTTCTGTTGGAACACCATATGCAAACGAACAGAGTAACATTTGAAAAATGATACAGAATGTTATGTGAAAGCTGAATAGGACGACTTCTTAGCGATGACATCTCTTGTGTTGCGTCTCATTACTCGTAAAGGTGAACCAAAGTGATATCAAGCAGTAGAATGCTACCATATTTGTGTATCATAGCAAAGAACGATCTGTATTTCAAATTGAGTAGAAGTGGATGGAATTGCGTGATTTCGGACACGTTTTTGTAAAGCAGCATTACGCAGGAAATTTTTTGAGAAGTGTAGATAGACTCCATTTATGACTGTCCAAAAAATTCACGTCGTGAAATGGATCCATTACGGGCAACACTTTTGCTACATGAAATCCGATATCTTATAAAACGGCCTCCCTCATTTTTCAATTCTGCAAGGAATGGCATACGGGAGATAGAGGTTTTATGAAAGGGGCAGCAGCTTCAGAAGTAGAAACCTTTGGAACAAGATAAACCGGTGATTTTTACAAGCACGAACGGATACGCGGTGGCGGATAACGGTGGGTGGAAGATTGGTATGGACAGTGCAAAAAGCCAACTAGTGAGATTTTTGTTTACGTTCTGGTGATACACGTAGGATTGCAAAATCTAGACTGTTTGCTAGCGGTTCAATATCTGGGTAGAACAACTAATCATTTATTCTGATATCACAAATAAATCCACCATTGTCGATATACTTTATTAGAAGTAATTATAAAATTGATTTACCTGACTGACTGACGCAAATTATTTGGCACTTCCAGACAAGCTGTAGCTTTGAAAATTTGACACAATGTTCGGTTCACATTGCTGACCACAGGAAAATCCAAAAGTTGGCACATTTTGCCCCAAAATTGGGGAAATTGGGAAAAAAATTTCCCGTCTGAAAGCCGCGTTCATTATGAGCGCAGGATAAAGCCGCAATTCTGCAACTGACCGGTTGGCTCAGTCGATAGCGCGCTCGGCTGTTAATCAAGCGGCCGGAGTTCGATTCACGCATGGACCTGAAATTTGTTAAATCTTCAGTATAATTTGGAGTGATTAATTTTTCAGTTTGGATTTTGCGCGTGACAAAAGATTTTTTTGACAAGATGGAAAAGGCACCCGTTTTTTTTTTGTTTCTTTTTTCTTTGTTTTCGTCTTTTGGGATTGGGACATTTTGGAACTTCGACAAAGAAAGCATTAAAGATGATGTTGTTTGCCCCAAAAATGGCAGAAGTGGACGCAATGCGTTTTCCCATCGCGCGTGTGCTTCATTCTGGATTCCAAACGAATCGCC
>JASGXE010008878.1:0-16578 GCA_030068105.1 Sinentomon sp. SZTP_YWyxl
CAGGTGGTCCCTGAAAACCGGACAGCTGGACTGCCGGACAGCCATTCCGGACCGCCGGACCGACCCGGACAGGTTAGGTTAGGTTAGATGAGGTTAGGATAGACTATCCTAACCTCATCTAACCTAACCTAACCCGTCCGGGTTAGTCCGGCGGACCTGTCCGGCAGTCCTGTCCGGTTTTCAGGGACCACCAGCATTTCATGCGCCGTTTTTTAAAGAATAAAGGCCGGCGCCAATCGCCTGCCAAACAAGAGCCATGCATGCGCCAAGTGCACTCTACGGTATAAAAATGTCCGGGCCAAATGGCCGACCTAGCGCATCATTTATAGGTATAGGTATATAGGTATAGGTATCAGATGCTGCTTTCAGCAGGTTATAATGCCACGAGGCAATCGTCAATGGAGAACAGCAAGTTCTCACATATGACAGCAAATGTCATCATATACCTGGGAAGGGGAAGGGAGGGAAGGGAAGGACACGCGACCGTCGGCTGCAATATTCGTAAGGATAGGAAAGGGTAAAGGAAGGAGGGGTGAGGAGGGTAGATATAGGAGTGTGGAAAACATATCATCGGAATGTGGACGCGGGGCCTAGTCATATAGCATTCAATACAGGCACACAACAGTCATACACACGCGACCCAAACAAGACTTCCCCTACCATCAGCATCAAGCATGCAGCATTAACCAGCACACACGCACACCACAACATACCCATTCGCAATCTCAAATGAAAATATGCAAAAAAGCAAATAAAAGTTAGACATAGTTAGGTGAGAGAAAAGGAAGAAGGTAGGGAAATGACGAAATGAAGAAACAAAGCCAACAACATGAGATTAGATCGAAGAAAGAGAAGTAGAAGATAACACAGTTAGACCCACATAGGTTCCTAGGTAGTCTTTCCGGAGCACTACATCGGGGGAATGGGTTCGCCTTGCGTCAGTCGCGCGGCGATAGCGCTGTCCGACAACTGCCGGTTAACTAGCGCAGGGAGTCACGGAAGCACCAGCGGCGTTCGCCAGCAGTACGCACACTCCCTCTTCCCATCTGCGTGAAAAAGGTTTGCACTGACCACGCAGAGGGGGGCCACCAACATGGGCCGCCGACTCCGGGCAGGTTCCCGGCTTAGGTCTGGGCATGAGTCACTGACCCGTTCCCTGACCTCATCTTTATCAACCCCTCGTAATGCACCGGATCGAATCTAATCCCAGGTCTTATTTGGGCCCCTAGGAGAGAAGAGTAGTTTTCACTATGAATGCCAGAGAAAATAACAGATGAGGAACTTCAGGAAAAGGGTTGAGTCAGAAAGGAATCCACCGAATTTTGGGATAGACTATTCCAGTCTACAATGGTTCTGGGAATGAAAGAATACTTGATCTTGGAAGTATGGTCATGGCGACCAAAGTAATCGGGAAGAGCAAGGGTTTCAGATAGACATGACCAGCCACCATTATGAGTAAAAATCTTACTTAGAGCTGACAACCTAAACTGCGAACGCCTATCGGAGAGTGAAGGCCAGTTCAGAGAGGAAAGCATCGAAGTCACGCTTGAATGGCGAGAAAAATCATTCTTGACGAAACGAGCAGCCCTACGCTGAATTTTTTCAAGCTCTTCAACGAGGGAGATTTGGTACGGATCCCAGATTATGCAGGCATATTCGAGAAGTGGACGGACAAGTGAAATATAAAGTGTTTTCTTTGTTGAAGGTGAGCAGGATTTGAAAAGACGCCGAATTTTGAGAAGAGCAAAATTGGCATTGCGTGCAATGTTGGTGATGTGTAGCTTCCAGGACAGATCAGATGAAAGTGTCACACCAAGGTATTTGCATGACAATGAGGTTGATAAGGTTGTACCTGACGAAGGAAGAGCATAAGAAGACTGAAGAGGATGCAATTTAGTTGAGAACCTGACATGGGCACATTTTGATCCGTTCAGGCCAAGGCCCCAATGAAGGCTCCACGAGTCAAGGGAAGCAAGATCATCTTGCAACAAGTCTACATCAGAAACAGAGTGAATAATCTTGTAGAGGACGCAGTCATCAGCAAATAGCATTATTCTTGAAGAAGTTATGACGTCAGGAAGATCATTGATGAAGATGAGGAATAGAAGAGGGCCCAACACACTACCTTGAGGAACACCTGAAGTTACAGGAAAAGATGGAGATTTAGTTCCAGAAACAGAAACAGACTGTGTCCGGTTGCTGAGGAAGCTGCCAATCCAAGAGATAATAGGGATAGGTAAGCCTAAACGCTGCAATTTAAACATCAGAGCGTTGTGTGGAACAACGTCGAAGGCAGTTTTAAAGTCCAGAAACAGTGCATCTACATCGGCACCCTTGTCAAAAGAGGATGCAACCTCGTGGGTGAACTTTGCAAGGGCCAGTTCACAAGACCAGCCAGGACGAAAACCAAACTGAAAAGGGGAGATGGAATCAGTGGCATTAAGAAACTGCCTAATGTAGTCCGAGATCAGCCTTTTCATCAGCTTGCACACACAAGACGTCAGACTGATGGGCCGGTTATTAGCTGGCAGTGAAGGATCTCCCTTCTTGAATAGAGGCGTAATACTCCCTGCCTTCCATGCACCGTGGAGTGTGCCACAAGAAAAGGACTTGTTGAAGAGAAGGTACAGATAGGCAGAAAATTCGTGTGGGAGGGATTTCAGAAGAGGTCCAGGAATTCCATCAGGGCCAGAAGAGGATGATTTGGATTTCCTGATTGCAGACACTATTGAAGAAAAGGTAATCGAGAAGGAAGGATTTGGCGCAAGAAAAGCCCATGCGAATCTTTGCGCCAAATGGCACAGGAAAAGCGCATGCGTCAGGCGCAGGATTCACGCAAGAAATACCCACGAAAAGCCCATGCGAATCCACATCCAAATCCAGAGGTTTAATTTACCAAATAGACAGGCATGGGTAACGTGGACCTTTTCATTCGGAAATTGGGTGGAATTTCAGATTTTCTGCTGTTGTGTGTTTTTGTAGCCTGCAGTTTTTTGGCTACTTTTTGAAATTTCTCACGGTTTTTCTGTTGGTTTTTCACAATAATCTTGGCGGTTTTTAAAAAATCATCTGGCAACACTGTGTGGGTCTTTGGGGAGGCATGACATGGAAATGGGGTCCCGGTGCAAAATTTTTTACTGATTAATTTCGATTTGCTTTGCTGTTGGGAACATCTCCACGAATTTTTTCGGTGATTTTCTGGAACACACTGTTGGCTGTGGGTCGCGTAGGTAGGGTCATCCGGGGTAACTTCGGTCAAAAATGGCTGCTTTTTCTTTTCTTTTTCCTTTGATCTCTGGAGTGAGGAATGCTAGAAGATTGCATTTTTAGACTGCTTAGGCCACAACCTTTGGCTATTGATACCAAAAGAAATAACTGAAAAATATTGCATGGCTTCATTTTTATTTGACCTCAAACAGGTGCCGAAATAACCCTGTTAATTGGGGTAACTTCGGCAGGCTCATTTAGAACTGCCTGTTGGAATTACCCCTATAGACGGGGGAACATCGGCATCACTTCAAATTTTAAAAAAATGGCAGACGGCTGAAATAAACGGCTTTAACCCTTAACCTGGCGGTGACATGTACACATGACTCCTTTTCTTTGCCATAAGCTGGCGGTTGGTTTGCCAAAAAAATTCAAAAAAATTTTTTTTAACCTTTTACCCATCTCCGAAACCTCTTCTTCGCAATGACGAAGAGTCCAGATGTCAATTCCAGCTGCAAGGCATCAAGAATGACAGATGAAGGGGTAAAAATCGGTGTCATGTACACATGACGGCTTCCCAAAAACTCAATTTTGGGACTTGGAAACGAGCCCTGACTTTTTTTTGATTTTCCGATTGTTTGTGCCAAGGTCAACTTTTCGGATGAACACTGGGTGTCGGCTGCGGCAGGCCTGTAGTTCCCCGGGAAGATGGCCAAACTGGATCGCTCAGAGGAAGTAAAAGTCGTAACAAGGTTTCCGTAGGTGAACCTGCGGAAGGATCATTACCAATTCCTTGCGAAGGGAACGGCGGCTTACGTTGTCGGGTTCGTCGAGTAGCATCGGCGCACGCGATGTCGAACGCTGCCCAGTTCTTGTAGGTCTTGTGAGCAGGTTACACCGCAGCTGACACCCAGTGCCGGGGGAAGTACTTCCCCCGGCACTGGGTGTCATCCGAAAAGCGCTAAAATGAACCGTTTAGCCGGAAAGTGGCGAAAAAGCCTTCAAAAACTGGTTTCTTTTTCCAATGCGAAATCCACGAAATCGGTGTCATGTGTACATGACGTATTTGGCCACATTTTTGTGCCCTAAAACTACTCTTGACAAGGTTAGTCATAGGTACCTGGTTAGTCAAAGGTTAGTCAAAGAGTACAAATACATATATTTTTTACACTTATTCATGCTGGAAGACTAAATAAGTGTGAAAATATGCATTATCAGTCTTGATTTGTTGGAGAAAATCATTGATAATGGTGTTGGCATACCTCACAAAGGTTGAGGAAAATGAATACTCCCAGGATGAGCGCACCATATGGCTTTGGCCGGTAGAGAAAGAAACCAGAATCTTTATGTGCATTTTTCTCCCATTTCATTTTATTTTTCTCTCATCAAGCCATATATAGAAAGGGGAGAGCTTTTGTCGGCGTTTTCAACACCATTGGGGGGTCCATTGCTTTGTCTACGAACTCACTGGATGTGATTTTCGAAGTTTCAATTTTTCCAACTGCTTTGCTATACAATCTAAAGGCCCACAAGTTCAAACTGAAGCTAGTGGATAACATGTAGCAGTGTGGAAGCAGGTCCGATTAGGGCTTGTGCGTGCTTTTGGCGCCAAAATGATGAATAGGCATCAGCAATGAACGTCCATCGACAAAGTATCGAATCACAGCATGGTTTACAGGTAAAAACTTGGTGCAAAAGATGGTGTCATGTGTACATGACACCGCCAGGTTATGTCTTCCTACCCCACCGCCAGCCAGAGGGTTAAATAGGACTCAAAGTGACTGGGTAACATCGGCAAATACCGAATGGCACAGGCAGGTTTAAATGTCACTGCTTTTCAGTGAATTCAACAATTAATAGCCAAAATTAGTGAAATAAAATTTTGTTCTTTCTGCTCTTCGAGATTTTCAAGGATTATCAGACATTAAACACCTGTGGTGGATCCCCAAAATGTGCCATAACATACCTATGTTGAAAAAGCTCATTGATTGGCGATGAAAAGCGGCAGATATGAAAGTTCCTTTTGTTGCTTGTGATAACATCATCACCAAATTGGAATTAGGTGGGTACCTACCTAGGTATTGAAAAGACAATAGTTGCATTAAATTGCCTCATTTTTCAGATGCCCAGAGGCTTTATTGGAGTAGTGTGTAAACTTTTCTACACATGGTGGGCTACAGCAAATGAGCGTCTGATTAGGCCTACAGTACATAGGTGTAGGGCAAGACAAAAGCTATGAAATGGAAAAGAAGTAGGCAAGTATAGGCCCATGAAGTTTACCCATTCAAAATATGGCAAAATGATGTCTGTGTTCTTCAAGAGCACAAGTGTCAGGGCAGACAAAGTCCTTCTTGATATTAAAATTTGCACCAACACATTGCTTTCTTCGGCACACGCAGTTTTGGCAATCTTCGCACTGGACCCAGTTTTTGTGCATCTGTTTTAATGTTTTTTTTTTCTGTTTTAATATATTGCCCTGTTCGACTTTCTACCAACTCTTTCAGTCTGCCAACACCAACATATTTTCTGTTCAGATAGTTCACCAGCCAACGAACATCATTCTGTGTGTACGGTGACCGCAGATCACACAATGCCTGAGGGGTTTTTGCAATGTCATAATCTTCAGCAAGATAAGAAGTCTGGTCGAAGAGGCTTCTTAGTGTGAAGACCGGGCACATGGTCTTGCAAAGTCGTGGGAGGGATACCATGAAGCCTGGCAGCCTCAACTTGAGACATTCCCAGTTTAACATCAGCCAAGGCTGCCTCAAGATCCTCGGATTTCCATCTCTGAATGGCTTTCTTCCACATTGACCCCTCAAATAGTGATGAGGCACATTTAAAATTTAAGCAAGATTTCAAGATTTCTGCCCTGTCTAAATGCCATGGTTAGAAGGTTCAAGGTAGGTACCAATCCTACCCACTATCAATTTGAATGCCGAAGTTACCCCAGTGCCGAAGTTCCCCCATAAAAAATGCCCACTTGGAACACCCTGTGCCAATTTATGCCAATGTAGGTACCAGATTTGCCAATGTACCAGATGTGCCAATGCACCAGATTGGACCAGGAAATCCATTCAATGCTCACTTGTTCTTGTAGCTCTTTCACTGAAAAAAAAAATTAATCTCACGACGCAAAAATTTGTTAATTTTTTTTTTACCTTTTTTGCTTCAAAATTCCCCAAATGTACCTAATTGTTAAGCACAAACATTGCAAAACGTTTTATTTGGTACTATCATGCAAGAAAAAAATGTCTTGATGGTTGGGTTTGCATTGATATTGACATTTTAGGACATTAGATTACCCTGCCGAAGTTACCCAGTGATGCTGAAGTTCCCCCGGATGACGGTACCTACTTGAAACAAAACCCGGATAATTTGGGTCGCCACTGAAAAAAGCCAAAAAGGTTAAGAACCCATGACTCAATTCATGAATATTTGTCAGTTGAATTGTTGCACAGCTAGTTTTTATTTATTTTTGTAATTATGATGACAGATACGGCCCTCGCAGCTCATTCATAAGTCAAGACATGGTTAATGTGCTTGTATGAGTCATTTTCATGATGACAAAACGGGACAGTCTGACTTTGCAAAACAGTCAGCACCAACACTCCACGATCAGCTGATTGAACAACAATGAATCTTGAGTTGTTTATAATTCTGTTGTGTTCCTATTTTGCTGTTTCAAAGAAACCAAATCCGGAGAAGCGCCCAGATTGGACCAAAAAGGATATCCGTGATTATAATGATGTTGATATTGAACGTTTATATGATCAGTGGGAGGTAAGTGTTCACAACATCAATGTTCGGTCTTCAGTGTTAATGAAGCCAATTTTAATATTTGTAGGCTATTGAGCATTATATTTCAGCACAGGATTGCCATGCTTGTCCTGACCCTGACACACCCTGGATTAAAAAAAAATCATTGTTGGAGTCGGCAGTCAGATACCTAGACCTACTGGCTGAGTACTGAGTGGGTAGGTAGGTACCTACAGAGTCTGGGGGAATTACCTGATCGAGTAATGTGGGAATATTAGTGAGATAATGGTGTATTGACTTAACCAACTGGTCGAAATAGCATCCCCAGGCATGTGCCTGTGATGATAAAATTGGAGAAAATGCTGATGTTTGAGGCTAATAACAGGATAACATGATGTTTTCAATGAAAATCACTTATACAAATTGTCAATAGGCATGCTTTGGAGCACAATTTTGGGATAGGCTCAACAGAAATTTAATTTCTGTTTTTCCTCCAGAGCTCATAACTTGCTTGTGTTGAAATTTCCCCGGGGAAAATTCAACTTGGGAAATTTCCCATTTTGGGAAAATTCTGAATTTTTCCGGTACATTTTCCAAAATAAATTTCCCAGAAAAAATTGCGAAGAAGCGGTAGGTCCAATTTTCCCAAGGTGATTTGATTTGCGAATGGGAAAATTTCCAAATTTATTATTTTTTTGTTCTTCGCTGACAATATTTTGTTGTCGACCTGTGCTCGTTCTCTGAATGTCATTATGGTCAGGACTGGTGAATGTCATTGTCTTTGTATGCCTCTGATATATGGGTAAAAGGTTGGTGTTGGCCTAAGGGCTTTATTAGGTTGGAGTCAGAATTCAGTACCTAGGTAGGCCCTAATTAATTCACTTTTCAGCCAGATCACCTCATGTTTGTTTTTGGACTTTCGAATCCATTTATTAGGGTAAGGCTTATTGAGGTAGATTTTAGGCACTTAAACTCACGTTTGGAGCCTGTCGAAATGCTGGGGCATCTCATTCAGGAATATCATGCAACTTTTGTTTGATGAGGGCCCTGGGCCACAGCGAGGTTGGCCCTGTTGGTAGGCCTGACATCGTGAGTTCTTTTTTTTACATTGCCTTCAGACAGAAATGCCATCAAAATTTGTTATTGTGCCTTCAGACAGAAATGCCATCAAAATTTGTCATTGTGTCTTCAGGCAGAAATGCCATCAAAATTTGTCATTGCAATTATGCCGTAAGACTCGGAAAATATCCTAATGCTGAAGTTGTACTCCCTACCTGTGAGATTAGAAACTAGAGTTTCTAAACATCATCTGTCTGAACCAATTGGGATAAGTGAACCTTTTGATGATGCTAAGGGTGAATGATGAGAGCAGCAAAAATGAAATTTTGATTCTTAGGTAAAAGAAAAAAAAATAGAATTTGACATTAAAGCCCAGCCCAACGTGGTCTTGTTTAGGTCAATCCACATACTCGGGGAATTTTACCCCATTGTGCATCTGCATTGCCAAGTAGCAGACGACAATATCTTTTTGAGGACTCTTGAGGTGATGTGGCATCGCTGGGCCTGCACAATTTTGGCCAAACTTTACTCGTAACCCGCAGTGAAACTCTCATGGAAAGAATAATGATTGCACTCATATTCACTATCCTCCCTAGGTGCCTAGTCTAGGCTTGTATCATGCTCATTGTTGTCTTGTAGATTCATTACCTACCTATTAGCTGAAACAGACTGTGGGTAGTGGCCAGTGGGTAACTCTGGTTTCAAATTGGAACTCCCTCTGTTGATTGCTGAATCCTCAATGCAAGGGTTTGAAACCCACATAATCAAGAAGGATGGGTGCTGATAACATTGACAGGCAATACTGGTAAGGGATGTTGTCACCCTGTTGTCATCTTGTTTTTATTGTTTTTCAGGAAGATGAGGAACCATTGGAACCCGATGAGTTGCCAGAGCATTTGAGGCCAGCAGAGAAAATTGATTTTTCAAAGGCAAGACTGAATTAACATTTCTGTTGTGGTTCTTTTTTTTTGTTTGACCAATTTGAAATGCCTTCTTCTTATTCTTCTGTTCTGAGAAGAAAAAGTAGTTCTCTTGAGTTTGGCAAATTGAAAGACTTTGAATAATGGATGTGTAGAAGTCCCTAAAATATCTGATGCAACTCCATTGCAGAACCTTTTTTGTTATACCTGTACCTTCTCCATTGCTGGGCCATTTTTAATGATTGAAACAATTAAAGTGGCCCCTTTTTCTGGTGTCAGTTATTCCAGCAAATTCACCTCTTAAAGTGGCCGATGCACCTTTTTCTGTTTTGACTGCACTAGCCCAGTGTGATCATTCAATACGGGGCGGTTTGAACTGACCCTTGTTTTACGGTAGGTACCTATCTCAAATGCAATAATTGTGCGATGTGCCCCAACAAGCTGTATTGTGACCAGGGATGGGTACGTAGGTATTATACGTCACGTCATATAAGGTAATTTTATAGGTTTTATACGTAGTATAACACGCGCGTATAAAATCCCAGGATAATACGTACGTATAAATTGTGTAAAACCTAAAACAACGTGGCACATCATTTTGGGGTGCATATTACCCACGATACCATTTTTAGCAATGTCAGGTTGATTGAATGAAACGTTTTCCAGAATCACCAAATTTAGACTGGCTAATTCAAGATTGTTTTCACAATCTGTTTTCATACCAGCAGGTAGGTACCTACCTCTTGTGATTTATGGGTCTTCCCGAAACTTTTCTTGTTTATTTTTCTTGTTATGCAGAAATTGAAGCACCAGATTTGAATCAAACATGCTAGAGGTGTCAGATTTTGACATCGGCCAAAAAGAGGATCTTTCATTTTTACAGCATAAAAATTTTGCAAAAATCTTAACATGTGCATGCAATAATTTTTACATGTATGGGTACATTAATTTCGCCATTGCTGTTCAAGCAGATACAAGTGCTTCTGACTAAACCATTGTACACATATATGCCGGCCAAATAACATTTTATTTGCGTTCTCCAATGGTATTGCTCTTGCCTGTAATTGCAAATTTCAAACTGTTTTGGCAAAAAAAGAAATGCTGCTAACAAAATCTTGAGACACCCTGTAGAGAAGATACACACCTCAGGTTTACACATGCCTACCTTGTACAACCACTTACGACTGCAGTGGGAGAAACATTAATGTACCCATACATGGGTTTTTCCCATTCAGCTGTTGTCTCCTGAACTTGTGTTTCATTCTAATGCAGGCAATAGAAATTAAAGTGCCAGATTGAAACCAAGCTTTCTGGAGGTGTCAGATGTTGGCCTTGGTTCTTGAAGAGGATCTTTGATTTCCACAGCATGCATTGTTGTTTCTTCCAATGAGAATTTGGGCCTACTTGAATAAATACTTGAGAATAATTTGTGTCTGGAAATTAAAACGAAGTAGAAGGTTGAGGCATGGGCCCAGCAGACTTAAAAATTTGGTTTTTTTTTTCAAAAAACTCCACGTTTTGATTCTTGCTGCTAATTTGGAACAACAAATTCAAAAAAAGAAAATTCCAAAAACACAATGGTTAAGGATTGGGCCTAGCAGACTTAAAAATTTGTTGTTTTTTTTTTCTTCAAAAACTCCACGTTTTGATTCTTGCTGCTAACTTGGAACAACAAACTCAAAAAAAAAGAAAATTCCAAAAGCACAATGCCGTGGTGGTTTATCCAATGAAGATCCTTCTGATGAGAGAAAATTAACTACGTTTCTGAGTTCACTCCTAGTAGTTGAACTTGGAAGCACTCTTTGTGACGTTAGTCTGGGGAACTGTCTTTTTTTCCAAAAAGATTGTTTTTGCATGAACCGCAGCCTTTTGCCGAGTGGTTTGATACCCCACATGCCCTGTAAGGTTTTATATTATACGTTTTCTACAACTTATTATACGTGCGTATTATACGTCACATATTTTCGTGGGTTTTCTACGTTTACACATCCCTGATTGTGACTCGACCAGGGTTAGGTTTTAACCTGGTATAACCAGACAAAACCTTGTGCTCTGAAAAGAATTTACAAAAACTGTTGACTCCAGTGTCCACCGATTTTCCAGTGTACACCAATTTCTTAGTTTTCTCTTTCACAAACTCCAGAGGCAGCAAACAAGCTACAAGGTGACAGTCAGCAACAAACGAAAAAAGGTTTAATAGGTACCTATTTAATAAAATTCAGGGGGTGGTCCCTGAAAACCGGACAGCCGGACAGGACTGCCGGACAGGACCACAGGACCGACCCGGACGGGTTAGGTTAGGTTAGATTAGGTTAGGATAGTCTATCAATAGGATAGTCTATCAATAGGATAGGATAGTCCCTAATTTTTCAAAAAAGCTGAAGCTTTTTTGAAAAATTAGGGGTCCTCAGATGCCATTTTACGACATTTCAGGTCCTTTTTTCCTTATCCTGGAGGGTTTGCAGTCGCAATAGATGGAGCAAGGAAATAACTGTCAGACACGACTTTCTGGATGAGTTTTTTTTCATTTTACCATTTTCTGTAAATCAAAACAGAAAGTACAAAAGAAACAGAATGTAGCTATTGAAGTCCTGGGGTGTGCAGGGCACACACCAGGACTTCGGCCAAGGGTCCCCTCGGAAAAAGGCTAGGGGTAACATCGGCCGAAGGTCGAGGTTACCCCCCCTAGCCTTTTTCCAGCAGGGGAATCAAAACAGGAATTACAAAAGAAACAGAATGTTGCTATTGAAGTCCTTCCTGGTGTGTGCAGGACACGCAAGGACTTTGGCCAAAGGTACCCTTGGAAAAAGGATAGGGGGTAACCTGAGCCAAAGGCCGAGGTTACCCCCCCCCTGGCCTTTTTCTGGCAGGGGAATCAAAAAGGAAGTAGGTACAAAAGAAACAGAATGTTGCTATTGAAGTCCTTCCTGGTGTGTTCAGGGCGCACACCAGGAAGGACTTTGACAGCAACATTCTAGGGGGGGGGGGGGTAACCTCGGCCAAAGGCAGAGGTTACCCCCCTAGCCTTTTTCCGGCAGGGGAATCAAAACAGAAAGTACAAAGAAACAATGTTACTCCTATTGAAGTCCTGGTGTGTGCCCTGCACACACACCAGGACTCTTTTCCCACCTTTTTCCGACGGTACCCTTGGCCTTCGGCCAAGGGTACCGTCGGAAAAAGGCTGGGGGGGTAACCTCGGCCGAAGGCCAGGGGGGGGGGTAACCCCCCCCTACCCCCCCTATGCTCAACCCTGATCCTAACCTAACCTGACCTGTCCGGGTCGGTCCAGCGGTCCTTTCTGGCTGTCCGGCAGTCCTGTCCGGCTGTCCGGTTTTCAGGGACCACCAATTCAGGGTTATTATTTTTGTATTTGTGAAATACCTACGTGAGGAATTCTTTTGCCTTAGAAGTGGCTCCATTCCATCTCAATGTAAAAATACTCCTTGAGCAGTTTTGTCTGGACCGGTTTGTGACTGGATAAAACCGGTGGTTAAAATCGGCTGGTTAAAACTGGCACCAACCCTGGACTCGGCTGCCTTTGTTTTTGAAAGTTTTGATTTTGTTAACATCATTTTTGATTCTTTATTTTTGTTTTGTTTTCTTTCAAATTCCTTTGTGAAACGGCTAAGTGTTGGTAATCTGTCTCACTGAATATTGATTTAGGACAAGTCAGACCTTCCTTGAGGCCCTTTTGTCGCACAGATAAATTTGTTCGAACTATCCAAACACCATTTCACCATAGATTGGCCGGAGAAACAATTAGGCTTTAAGACAACCTTCAGGGTCCACCATGACGAGAGCTTATGAACTGATCATTGACTCGGAAAATGAATCAAAACCACTTTTTTCTGTGAAAATCAAAATAACCTCTGTATTGGCAACAAAATTATAAACAATACTAACTTGAGCTCCAAATGCAACTCGTCATTGAAAGGGGTTAGGGAACACTGAACAAATGGGTTTCGCCCTGTGGCACTTAGAGTTCTAGGCCTTTTTCGCGACCTACAAAATAAAGCAACCTCGCGGTGCTTCGCGAAATCTAAAGGGAGCGAAACGCCTACCGCGCAGCGTGGGAAAGGGGTGAGGCCTTGTGGAAGGGGAAGTGAAGCTGCATCCTCTGATCTCCATCCACTACACCAGGCTATCATCTGAAGCAGAGAGATGCCGTGACAATTTCCCAGTCACGACCGTGATTCCACCAGGCTATCTTCAGATGGAGCAAGAGACCTTGCAGTGACGACTTTCCAGTCACTGACTGTGTCCATCGGTTTGTTCCTCTGGAACAATGCTGCACCTCCAGTGCAATTTTCGGACTGCGAAGCCGATTCACAACTCTGGGTTCATTGTCCGAGCTGTGCTTCCCAACTTGTGCAGCCCATGACAAGTTGAGCCGTTTCTCCAACTTGCTCAGTCCAGAGTTGAATTGAACTGTCGACGTAACTCGTTCGGTTCACTGTCTTTCGAATTCGGCGACGACTTTTCACTGTCACTTCCGTCCACGGAGTTCATTTATTGACGCCAGGTTTTTCGACTCCGCTCACTGCACCAGCGTTCTTGGAGACTGCGTTCAGACTCCCGGAGAATGATTCACTTGCGTTCATGGAAAGGATAACGACTCCTTCATGACACGATCACCGAATTTCGATTCGTGATTCTGACGATCGACAATCACTCAATTCATTGTCTGTGGCTGCACCACCATCGTCGAGACAAGCATAGGAACGAGAATCGATATCAGAAATTATTGCTACATCAACGAAAATTGGCTCAATGGCGAATCTCAACTTGCAAGAAACATCTGAAGATGTGAAATTTCCGACCAGGTTTGTGAGCTCACTCAAGTCCACCCAAAATTCACTTTCAAAGTCACCTTCCATGAAGTTTCGTCAACATTTCTCCTCCTCTGACTTTTCCCCAAACTCTTCCTCCAAATTCCCCATCTGGGAATCCCAAAAACTCCCCGAAAACTCCCAAACAACCTCCTTCATCGACTGCCACGTGTCAACTCCTCGATTCCACAAAATGGCCGACTCGCCAGACGACGTTTCAAAAAAACTTCCTCAGCCGTGATTGGCGGCAACCACGTCACGTGACTTTTTGCGTCTGTCAATTCAGAATCCCACTCTGTCTTGGCACGCCACATCAATTTCCAATGCTCAAATTGTTATATGCCCTCACTCCCCGTTTTATACGTGTTGACACGTTAGAAAAAACAGCTTCACTTTCCAGAAGATGTTTTTTCGCCATCTACCAAAATCTTGCATGTTATCTGTGAGAAAGTTGTTCCAAAATTTCTGACATCAGAATGCCAAATTTAACTTGAGCCAAAATGCAAAACCAAGGAACTACTTATCAAGACATTCGCACAAAGATATCAATTCAAGAGAAAAAAAATAAGTTGTTCAATTTTTTTCAAAATGCAATGACTATACAATTCGTGAAGGACTAGATGAAATAGACTAGACAATGAAAACTTCACCAATTGCAGTTTCAGAAATAAATGATTGCAGAATACCAGTGTCGGTTGCCAAAGCTTAGACCCTTGATCCGAAGATCGATCTCACAACAAAGGAATCAACAAACAATACCCCTAAACAAACAATTAGTAAAATGTGAAAATGATTTTTAATTATAAAGTTGAGAATTTTGAAAAGCCCAAACCTGATTATGAATGTAAATTTCTGAGCCATGCAGGCATTCCAAAACGTTGTAAAGGTGGCTTGGAACTGTCATAGTAAGTGGGACAAAAATGGTCTTCATCAATACCCATACGTCTGCAATGTTCTCTTATGACATCACAGCCCTGTCGAAAAATCTCACTGTCAGAACGAGGACGTGATTCTGGAATAATGATGCCTACTTCTACTTCTTCCCCAATTTCAGGAACTGCAGCCTGATCAAACACATCTCCTATGCTGAGAATTTCAGAATTTTCTTCCTCAGAATGTGAATGAGATGGATCAGTTGTGGCTATCTCATTTTGAGTGGCGTCATTTTCATCTTCCTCATGAACAGAAAGAGCTTTAGGTTGTAATACATGAAAAGGAAACACTTTGCTGCAATGCAAAGTTAATTGCCTTCCAGTGGAACGATAAGGTTTGATGATCACATTACCATCATCCAAGCATTGCACAACAATATGGGGTGGCGAAAAAACTGGTGCTAATCTTTTGCTGAAATGATCTATTGCCCTTGACTTGTGCTCAAGTTGGTATTTTACAATAGATCCCACAACAAATTTATGAACAGAATGTTTAGCATTATAAAGCACCTTATTTTTCTCATGTTGTTTTTGCAAATTCACCCGAACTGTGTCATACAATTTTTCCCTTTCTTCGAGTGACAACAAATCATCCGGGGTTAAATTCTTAACATGATCGGGATGCATTAATGATCTTTCCAACGGTGAAAAAATTTCTCGACCAAATAAGATAAATGCAGGTGTGGCATTAATACCAGAGTGAAGTGAAGAATTGAGAATAAGCCTAATTTCAGGTAAGTATTTTGACCAGTCAGCATGTGTCGTGATCAAACAACGAATAACGGATCGAAGCGACCTAATAACCCTTTCTGCAGGATTGCTCTGATGATGAGCTGCTGTCGACTGTAAGTGTTCAATGTGGTAAGTGTCACAAAAAGCAGCAAACTTTTTGCTCGTGAAACAGCTACCTAAATCAGTTGTGATTGAATGGGGCATTCCAAATCTGTAAAAAACATCCCTGATATGAGTCAGAACATGGTCAGTTGTGATAGCTCTGATGGGGTAAATTTCAATCCATTTGCTGAAGTTCTCTACACACACCAACAAATTTTTGCTTTTAGCAATTGTAGAGTCTGACACAAATTCAGCAACATCAATACTCCAACTGAGCAAAGGATAAGCCGGAATTTCAAATTTGCAAAGAGGTGACCCAGATGATAACACATTTCGTGGTTTCCTTGTTTGACAGATTTCACATGTGCGGACTATCCTATGAACTTCCTTGGACATTGAAGGGAAAAAAGCAATGCGTTTGATTTTCTCCAAAGTTTTTCGAATGCCAACATGACCACAATCAGGACTGGAGTGAAAACCAAGAATAAAATCTTCCAAACAATGATTCGGTATAAAAACACAATAAATGTTATCCTTATTTTTATGAAATAAAATGCCATCAGTAATCTTGAAGTTTTGTGTTTTTCTTTGCAATGGACCTGTTGCCCCTTCACCCTGTTTCAGGAAGTCATAAACACGATTCAGATACTTGTCTTTCTTTTGTTGAAGTCTCATTTTGTTGGTGTCAAACAAGACCCTTTCATTAACACAAAGATTATTTACCCAAATCTGAATCTCTGTGTTTAACCTTTTATCAGTGACTGGCTCTTCAACAAGCCGCGAAAAAAAGAAAACCACTCAGTTACTGGCTACGCGCATAGCCAGAGTAAAATTCAAACTTTGAAACCATCCTGGAAGAAAACTATCACAGATTTGAGGAATTTAATTTCGGTCGCATGTTGCCCAAACATTTTACTACGTTGACTCAGCGTCCAACACGCAAACAACTTGCCAGCTTTTGAGAAAATTGATAGTTTTCTGAACGAAACTGATAATTTCTTGATTATCGGCATGCGGAATGATGCGTATTTCAGAAACCAG
>JASGXE010008879.1:0-16780 GCA_030068105.1 Sinentomon sp. SZTP_YWyxl
TTGGCCAAAATTCAAAGCTAAGTTTTTTCTGTTTCGCTTTCATTCATTTTTGTCTTTAGGTAGGTAGGTAGGCCTGACTTAAACTTATCTTGGATTTCAGGGCAAGAGTAGCTTTGAACATGTTTGTGAAGGAGCAGTCTCGTTTGCATCTTTTGATGTTTTGCTGTGTGGTTCAAGTTTGAGTTGGGTTAGATAGTGGTTAGGTATATCTATAATGCAGGTATGTAATTTTGTGTTGCGCTGGGGTTTTGTGAGTGAGTGAAAGATGTTTTTTCTTCAATTGTTTTGTCTTTTTAGTCGAAAGTAAATTTTAGTTGCGGGTTTTTGCCGAAAAGAAGGCATCATACCTTACGTCTTGTCTTGTCTTGTCCAAATGCAGCACAATGAGCCGAGGCAGTGCCTCCTGTTGAATCAAGAGGACGCACTGGCCGAGGCATCAACTGGCTTTTGTTATTTTTATACGTTGTCACTTTTTCAGCACAATTTTTGGAAAAAATTCTTTGAAAAGCAAGAGAAATGGCACAGGGCCAGCAGTTCATTCATTTTTGAACAAACAATTTTCTCCGTAAAACAAGGACTTAATTAAGTATGACAAATCAACTTACTTGTGCTTTTTAGCTGACCCATTTGCTCTTCTTTCTTGCCAAATGATCCGACTCGTCATTCAGGTGTTTTCCCTTCTGGTCCGTTTAGACAGTTCAGCCTGATGTATGTTCGCATGCGGATGAAAAGAGCTATCGCCTCACTGGGAATTTCCTTGTGCTTCTCGGCCAAAATGCTGGCAAATTGGCGGACTGCCCCTTGGCAAGTATTGATGCCATTTCCGTGAAAAGCCGCGAAAGAGCTCTCCAACTGCTGGACAACAAGGAACCATTCGTCGCTTGGCATTGATAATCCTCCATGTGACGAAAATTCTACCCAGGACAAAGTATCATTGCTGTTTGTCAAATAGCCCAAGGACGAGTATTTGTGACGCAGCTTTCCCGCAACCCTGCCAGCAAGATATCGTAGGGATTGGAAATGCAAATTTTTTTTTTTTTATTTAATGTTGGGGGCCACAGGCAGTAAAAGCCATTGGACGTGGTAATCCCCGGTCAGACATGCATCATTTTTTTGCCTCAGCAATTACCACAACAACAATCAAGTCGTCGTGTTCTTTCACCGAGGCAGCATGTATCTTTTTGTGTTTAGATAAGACCGTCGCGATCGTCAATAAAAGAGAAAACATGGTTTCAAGTGCAAACCATCGGTGCAGAGAGATTGCGGTACAGTTTTAGAAACCCATGGTGGGTATTGTCAAGAAATGTGGCCAGAAAAATAAAAATAAGAGAACACGAACCAGGTCAGGCGACGTGAAGATTCCAGCATGGCATTGTCCAGATGGTGACAGTTCGACAACAGGCTCGGATGAATAGACAACACAACAACAAGAAATCAATTTGGTCACAAATATATCAATTTCGGTAGGTACCTCAATTTTTAGTGCATGAAAACATGGAAAAACATGGAAAAAAAGGAAAAGGCACAATTAGCATTTATCTCCAAGGAAGCGAAATGGGGGCATGATCAAAGAAACCTATATACCTACCTAGGCCTAACTACTACCAATTACCTACCTACTAGGGCGAAAAACTGAGTTTAGGCTTTATGACAGATAAAAAACTGGCCTCTGATAGGTTTAGCATGTCATGAGAAATGCCAAGTTTGTTCCAGAGAAACACGTAGTTGTTTAGGAAGGAAACCTAGAGACATTTTTGGAAAGGGAAGGTGGGATAAATGAAACGAGGTCACTGGCCCTCGTCGACCCTGTGTTTTTGACCAGGGTGCAACAGCATCCTGCCCATCCTCCCTCACCACGGACACATTTTCGAAAAATTGAAACACCCCTGAGCTTTCTCCTCTTAGCAAGGGATTCCCAGCCCAGCTTTCCCTGAGCAATGTCACACTGGAGTGAAAGGAGAAGTCCCCAGAAACAAACCTCACTGCCCTGCGCTGGACAGCTTCAAGTGCATCAATGTGGCACTGAAGATGAGGATCCCAGGTCGTTGTTGAATATTCTAAGATGGAGCGAACCAATGAGAAGTAGAGTATTTCCTTTACCTTTCTGGAGGCGTGGGAATAGTGTCGGATAAGAAATTTCAGTTGATTTGATGCCCGTTTTACCATCTGACTTATATGAGGTCCCCAGTTCAGGGCAGGATTGAAATGAATGCCAAGGTATTTGATATTCTCTGGGCGAGACAACACAGAGGGACCAATGAAATAATCTGAGATGGAGGATGTGTAGATGAAGCAAATGACATAACAGATGTCTTTGCGACATTTATACTCATTTGATTCTCATCACACCATTTGACTATGGAATCTAGGTCATCCTGAAGGGCTTTGGAATCTTGGATGGAGACCTGATAACTCTGTAGAGGATACCTATATCATCTGCAAACAACCTGATGTTGGAGATGATATTATCTGCAATATCATTAATATAAATGAGAAAGAGGAGAGGGCCACACCTGAGCCTTGAGGAATGCCACTAGTGAGTGGGGGGCCTCTGACAGATCGTTGCATACGAGAACCTGGAACTGCCTGTCAGAGATAAAATTTGAGAGCCACAGGAAAAGATTTTCAGGAATTCTCAGCATAGATAGCTTAGAGAGAAGAATAGGTATTGAGACTTTGTCAAATGCCTTAACCAGGTCAATGAAAATTGCATCAGACTGACTGGACTTTCCGAGAGCAGTGGCGATGTCATGCACAAAACTGGTCAGTTGGGATTCACAAGAGAACTTGCTGCGGAAACCGTGCTGATGCTGAGAGAAGAATTTTTGTTTAAATCGTAGGTGTTTAAATTGCTGCTCAGTAGACCAACATCCTTCCCAAGCATAAGGTTGCGTATCCTGAAGCGAACTTCGATGGGTGAAGGATGGTCGTGTCCTGAACCAGAAGAACCCAAGCTGCGAAGTTGAGAAAAAAAATTCTCAACACAATCTTGATTCAGGCGATGGGTCAATATGTACCGGAGGTGATAGGCTTCTTGTACATGTGCAAAAAGTTGTTTCAGGGAGTTAATTGAAGCCAGAATGCCAATCTGAAAAGGCATCAGTTTTCTCCGTCGAGAATTGCAAATCTTGAGAGTCTGGAACGTTTGGTACATCTCCTTCAGAATCCCATCCTGCTCGGTTTTGAGAAGACCGTATGTGCTTTTTGATGGATTTGCAGAGTCGATTTCGGGGGTGTAGGAGTTGAAAATTTGGAACCAGTCGTATACAAGTGCAATAAATACAGCAGTTTTCTTTTCCTCTGGCATTGTGTACATGATAGCCGTTGCAGTCCTCTTATGGAACAGCTGTGCCGCCAATCTTACTCTTTGTCTCTCGGCCCCGGAAACTTCCAAGTGTCGGTGGGTCAGCTGATGACAGACTTTCAGCTCCCCGTCGTCCAAAGCCAAAAGTTTCTTGAGGGTTTCAGAAGAGAAGGAAGTTTTCTCAAATTTGCCGGCTTCATCCGGCATGGAATAACCACTGTCCAAAAAGTGGTTTCTCACCAGTTTTAAAAGGTGTGGGGCATCGGCAAAGAAGTAAATGAACCGGTTTGGGGCAGAAGGATTCACCATTTTTGGGGACTCAATGGAAATGAGCTGTTCTTTCCAGAAACGTTGGTTTCCCGGGCCCATATCTGAAACAGTAGCCACCACACGGTAGCCAATTTCCTCAAGGGAGCAGACGATTGAAGTGAAAAGTGGCCCGGTCATCGGAGAATCAAAGTCATAGAAAACAGGCTGCTTCCATTGCGAAATCAGTCCTCGTGCCAATACAACTTGAACATATCTTTTGGGGCCGATTATCATGTCCATTTCCTTGTCGTAACACCGGTCCTCGCAGACTTTCATTTCATCAAAAGCCAAAACACAAAGGCGTTCGGCAGTTGTCATTGCGACAGAACGGGCTTTCACGAGACTAAACACCTCAGTCTGTAAACCGGGGAAACATTTGATTGTGGACACCCAACGCTGCAATGTTGATATTCCCGGAAACGGAAAGTTCCACTTTTCCCTCAGGAACTTATAGGCCTTTCTGCTCACCAGCTGGAGGGTTAGGGCTTTGGCAATGTCATCTGGCTGCCATTTTTTGCGAGTTGTTCCTTTCAACAGACATTCGATTTGACCACTGGAGAAGAGAGGCTTCAGAATTTTCCTGATTTCGGTTGCAGGATTTCTTGCCTTTTCATTTTGCACTGCTCTTAATTTGGCTCGGAGGTTTGAAAGTTTTCGGCATAGACCCTGCTCAGCAGCCAAATTCGATTTGCATTTGTCCTGCAGAGTCTGCTTCAAAGATGAATTTTCCAATTGGAGAGCCTCATTTTGCCGCCTCAAGCCTTCCAGTTCTGTACTCACAGTTCGCTGCTCCAGATCCTGTTCCGTCTGGCTCACTGACCCATCGCCTCCTGGTGCACAAACATTGTGGTTGTTTGAATTCAAAACTTGCACGAGTTCAGATTTAATGGCACGCACCTTGCGACGTTCGCTGCGTTCCTTCTTCCTCCGTACCCACGCCAAGTCCGCAGCCAGGGTTCGCCCAAATGGTTAAAATCAAGAAATAAATTAAAAGGGAAAGAAAAACTGCCCTAGCCACGTGTCGCATCTTTTGATTTTGCTCGGAAATTGTGCAGTGCAATCAGAAAAGCACGAGCCTGCAGATTCAATTTTTTCCGCACATTTCAAAAACGCGACCGAACGCGTCGGCGGCAAGAGAGGGAATGCTTCAGATCCTTTCTCCGTGCACCCACGAGAAACACTGCTTCGAAACAAACAACGACTCAGCTTATTGCGGTTTGAGGAAAAACACACCTAGTCCTCAGATCATTCTTCCGCACGTGCACGAGAAACACAAGAGCCGTTCGCCTTTGAACCGGGACGGACGACGGGCTCCATGCAGGCTGCAGCACAGCTCCACTGCTCGTTCTCTCAGTGACGTCACAGCAAGCCAGCCATTCATCCTTTGTGATATGAGACTACCTGGTTAATGCGCGTTTATCTGCGTTGGTTCAGCTGCTGTTGGTTTGTTGTGGAGATATTGAACTCCATCCCGGTCCGACCCCTTCTCGTATCCCGACCCCGACATGTAAACCCAAATCGTTGCGTTCATGTACGGACAAGACAAAAAAGGCAAAGTCCAGTCCTGTGTCCGATTGGATACAATGCGATGACTGATCGGATTGGATCAACTTTGAATTATCTGGCATGACTGGATCATTTCAGGATGCAGAAAATCAGCCATTCTCGTGCAAAATTTGCAAACTCACCTCCCAATTGACTTCTATAGGGGATGAAATCCGGTCACTCAAGGCTGAGGTTCTCGAGTTGCGGCAAGGTTGCGTGGCCTCGTGTAGTGCAAAAAATAGACTGCAGATAAATAATTCATCTACAAATTCAACAACGAGAGAGACACGGGAAACCGAAAGTGGAATCTCGACTGTTGTTAGCACCCCATCAATTATCAGCCAACAGGGGCAAACTGGATCCACTAGGTATCACACCACTGCCTGAGGGTGCTCCCTAAAATGTGGACACCTGGACACCCAACTGGACACCCCCTTGGAGACCCTTCTAACCCAGCCTAAGCCATCCAAACCAACGGTGGTCCCTGAAAACCGGACAGCCGGACAGGACCACCGGACCGACCCGGACGGGTTAGGTTAGGTTAGATTAGGTTAGGATAGTCTATCCTGACCAAATCTAACCTAACCTAACCTGTCCGGGTCGGTCCGGCGGTCCTCTCTGCCTGTCCGGCAGTCCTGTCCGGCTGTCCGGTTTTCAGGGACCACCCAAACCAACCTAAGATATCTTGTCCTATCCTAAACTATCATATACTAACCTAACCAAACCTAACCTAACCTGACCCGTTTTAGGGGGTGTCCAGTTGGGTGTCCAGGTGTCCATATTTTTGGGAATACCCTGCCTGAGTGTCACCCCACTAGTCCTGTTGGCCCTGTCCTCTCCATCGGAAACTCCGACTTAAAACGTCTATACCCATTCTTCGACACAGTTGGGCCTTGTGCCAGATTTACTAGGTGGAAGGGTGGTCTGAACATCAACGATGTTTTTCCCATTTTCAGAAACTGTTTAAAGAGCTTGGGTAGCAGCAATCGCTTGTTGCTCAATGTGGTTGTGGGCGAAATTGACATCATTCATCATTTCATGCATCTGTCCCTGATGTCATCTTGTCCTTTTCAAGATTGATTGGTGACATCAATGCAACTGTGGCTGTCACCTGTCCAGGGTTGAGCTTCTCCCTGAATGTATGCTCAGTCCCGCCGAGGCCTCTTGACCCGTTCTTATCCAATAAAATTTCCAGAGTAAACCATGCATTGTCCACAATTACCCAGAATCTCGTAAATGTCAACTTTTTAGATCTTTGATCCATTCAGTCCTCTGCTATTTCAGTTGACGGTTTGCATTATTCTGAAGCGGGTGCACAAGCGGTCGCCTCACAACTTACTCGCTCCATCAATTCTTTTTTAGTCCATTAGTTGCTCTCTCTGACTCTCCAGACCGTGCCATTGACCCCGCCCATGTCGACACTAGTCTTCATTGCGGCTGTGCTGAATGACAGAAACCACAGAAGACTGCCTGCCGTTTTTGTGCTCAAGCCACTGATCGTTGCTCTAGTGCATCTGTAGTTGGGGTTCTCCAGACTGGTGTACCGCTGGCCCATCCTGTTGCCTCCGCTGCACGTGGCATCAAGTGCAATCTCTCCATCTTGTTGTTTAATGCCCGTAGCGGCCGTAGCCTCCTTCCAAAGCGACTTGCATTGAAGCCCATTCTGGATTCACTCAGTGCCAATTGCATAGCCATAACAGAAACATGGCTTGATGATTCCTGTAAAGAGAATGATATTCTTCCTCCTGATTATGTCATTTTCCGCAGGGATCGTTCCAAAACTGGAGGAGAGGTCCTTCTTGGGGTGAAGCCGTGCTTGCAACCTAAACTTCTGTTCTGCAGCCCTAAGTTCGAGTTTATCGTCATTGCATTGGATTTCTCTTTTCCGCCAACCCTTATCTTGTTATTGTATCGTCCTCCCAGTCAAGCAATAGATTGTTTTTCGGGCATCTTCCAGGAGTTCCATAGTGCCATTTCACCACTCAAGCATTCTGGCCTAGTTAGTAGGTAGTGACTCACCGATTTTTATTCTGGGTGATTTTCATTTTTTTATTTTTTATAAATGTGGCAATTTGGCAGACATTTTTGAAAAAATCATAATTTGTCAGTGGCAAGAAAGTTTCACAAAAAGATTTCACAACACAGGACAACAATTTGAAATTTGACAACCGTCATTAAAACATTTAGGCACAATTTGAAAACCGGCATTAAATGACATTTAAGTAGGTACCAGTTAAGAGCACCACATGCCCGTGCAAGAAATAGGATTGGACAAAAAACAACAACATGGTTTACCGAATAAGTATGCAATAAGATTGGAACTTACGGTCATGTTGATAGGAGCCACGTTCACGTATCACTTATCCAGAGTCATGGACAAAAACACACCCAACAATTGGAACATTTCCATGATGCAAATTGGATTCCGCCAAAAAATTTGTTGAAATGCAATGATGATAACACACAGCGTAAAGCACAGATCCTAAGTAAAATTGAGAGGAAGTGTGCACGAAGCAACACGACCGTAAGTTCATAGTTACGAGTGCCAATTGGCACTCGTCCTAGACAAAAAGAATGTCAGATTGGTTAGCATGGGGTATCTACTATGTATGTTGAAAATCAGAAGGTGGGTACCTTTTTGGCAGAAGGGGTGGGTAGGAGCCGTATCATGTTAATGCAAACTGACCAGACAAAAATATTATGTTTTTTTAATTTTATTTATGATACAATGAACAGGAAGGCAAAAGCAGCATAAGCTACTCGCAGCCTTTACCACCATGAGAATTTGCAAATTCTGCAATTTTGAGTGGGCAGTCAGTAACTTAGGCCTGTTCTAAGGCCCCATATAGCCTTGATTATTGAAACCTGAGGACCTAATAAGGCACATATCTACCTAAATTAGACAATTGGCTTGAATAACTGTTGGCGCATCTGATCAGCTGAAAAAGTGGCCAAGTACTTTGTGACACATCTGACAAAACAGGGAACATTTGGGGCAGATTTGATATTTGCTGGTAATGAGTTCCAGATACGCAGCCCACGTAGGAAGGAGCATTGTCTGCAATGGGAGACTCTAATTAATGGAATCTCATAAACAAACAAGTCAGACCCCCTGGTATCAACACCATGGGATGGCAAATGGAGGCCATTTATGTTCCAAATTTTATGGTGTATCTTGAAAATTATTAAAACTGCACGGCATGCAATAGTATGGTATATGGAATTGATGGAGAAACTGGCAAATATGGGTAATGAAGGTGCCTGTCTAGGCTGACAGGCCATGGTCCTCAATAGAGCTTTTTGCCTAACAAAAAGAGGTGCTAAATTTGTGACATTCGTGGATGACCAAACCTCCATGCCATAGACCAACTTACTATGCACCAAAGCATAATAAACTGTACGCAACAACCATTTTGGTAATAAATTTTAACATCAATGCCATGCCATCCGGGTCAGACTGCATTTACCCAGAGGGTTTACAGCGAATGTGTGACAGCTTTTCCCTTCAACAAGCAGTGAACTTTGTCACTCGCCCCTCAGACCTTATTTTACCTAGTGTTGGAACCACAATAATTGATCTCATCTTCCACTGTCCTCAATCGTGCCTGAAATCAGCAAAACCCATAATTGGTCTGAGTGATCATTTAATGATCAGTGCCATCTTCCTAGTTGATTGCTGTTCCCCTCCTCCACTTCCTACATTCCACACTGATCCTCCCAGCTACACATACCAGTTTGACAAGTATGACAAGGCTGCTGTTAACCGTTATTTGAACTTGGCTCTCCTTGACTTCTGTGACCTTGATCCTGCTATCGACCATCTTTGGACCGAATTTAGGATGATATGTTCCTTTGCTGTTGACAATTTCATCCCAAAGCGTCACGCAGTCAAAGTTAGGAGTTTGTCTTTCCCTCCCTGGTTTAACCATGATCTTAGTCAGATGTACCTTAGGCTTTTGAATCTCTTTCGTGATTGTTCCTCAAACCAAGACCTCTTTCTCCATTACACCTCATCCCTCAGAGTTTATCAATCCAAGCTGCGTTCCATGGAAGCTTATTTTGTTCAGAGGCTTGCTGTTGATGGCATGATTTCCACCAAGCAGTTCTGGAAATTCCACAATAGTAAAACGTCAAGTAAAGCCTCATGTTCAGATTCTCATTGTAGACACTCTGACGGCCGGTTGGTTAATCCTAAGCCCAGTACCACATTTGAATCGATTTTTGGAAAAAGGGCACAATTCCATTTTTTGGCGGTCTCGAGGTCATGGAGTCTTGTTGCAATTTGCATCGGCATTGTTTGGTGCATTGCATGTCACCTTTCTGTGACAAAAATTCCAAAATTCATACTTTTTGCCATACGAACTACCTTTATTCTACATCAACTACCTACCTACCTAATTATTGTTCATTTTCAAAATTCAATGGATGTATTTTCTGTGCTCACTTTATTGGTCTAGATGACTCACGCCGCAAAGGCATTCACACGGTCAGCAGGATCCGAAAGGCTTTGGAATTCATGAGAAACCAGTTCTTTGAAGTCCCTTTCATTGCGTTCTACAGAAAGGAATATGTACACCCAGAATTAAACATTAACGACCTTTGGAAGGTGTACAAATATGATGAAAAGTGGTGTCAGCTCACCAATCGAAAGGAAAGTCTCCGTCTTACCTAACTTTTGAATTGCGAAAATGTTGATTGTTACATAATTTGCTTAAAATGCATTTCTGGAATAATTAATGGATTAATAAAAAAAATATAAAAAAAAATAAAAAAAAAAAAAGAGCCAAGAGGTTGTAACGGTCAGTTGATTTGATGTGCTAATTTCTCTCTTCTTTCTATTCCTCTAGGTGGGAGGGGGGGAATTTTTGTTTGTCCTTAGAGAGGACATTGGTCTCCTTGTAGACCAGCAAGATGGTGCAGCTGATTGTGCAGCTGAGATTTGCTTCCCCAAGTTTGGGAGGCGTTGTTTGAAAGAAGGATCAAAGATAAGGAGAAGGGGAAGATGATCCTAGAGTTACATTTCAAAGAAAGGTGATTTTGGAGAACTCAGGAGAACTCAGGTCCGTCTACCCCATCCCCCTCTCCTTCCCCACGTTCATGTTCAAAAATTCCAAGGCGCTCCACATTTCCAAAAACATCAAAATGCAAATCCAGTTCCACAACAGAGGGTGGATTCAATGTCAATTTCCTGGATCTCAGGACTGCCTCTCCAGGGATGGATTGGATTGCACCATTCTCAAGAGGGTGCAGCGAGAGGAGCTGGGTCTGTACCTAACCAGCTGCTGGGTTGGTGCAATCCATTAACTCCTTTTTAGCATAACCGCCGAGCAGGGGGTTAGCCACAGACCTATTCAGTCACAAGTGGAATGAGGTCAAGATCAGTACCTTCCGTCAAACGGGGTAACGTTGATCACAAGGGGTTTTTGATGGAAAATGTCTCCGAAAACGACATGTGTGAATGGAATTCTCAAGCCCATCACTGCAATTTTTTTTTTCTTTTTTAATTTACTTCAAATTTATTAAGTGTATTCAATTGCACATACAATATTTCATAGGCATGCAATTTTAGGTAAATGCATGCACACCCATTGTCCAGGACATTGCATAAGAGTGCAGTTCAAAAAAAAAAAAAAAAGATGAAAACATACATTGGTACTTACTCAGCCATATGTGAAAGGATGTCAACATGAAGTGACATTACCGGGATTTTCAGCAGAAAGCAGAGGCAGAAGCAGGATGATGTCAAGATCCAATCAGTATTGTTGAGGACAGAGCAGAACAGATGGAAGCACTCAGTGACACCAGTTGTAAAATCAAGAATATTTCACTTGGCAGGCAATAGCACAGTGTTAAAAAACCCATTTGATATGTTCCTAGACAAAGAGTGCACATGCATGCACCAGGGAAAAAGGAAAAGAAGGAACATGATTAGCACCAATGAAAAGGAAAAGAAGAACAACGATTTTATAACAATAATAATAATGTACCTGTATGAAGCGAATGTGTATTTTAAGTGAAAGTGGTTTTTGAATGAAATAAAAATTTGCAGGTATACAATTTTCCAGAAATTGGTGACAATTTTTTTTATTCTCTTTTTATGAATGCACTTCTACCAAGAAACAACCTACTCTCAGAAGTCGTAATGACTTCCATAAAAACGAAAGGTTTATTCTGTGGGGGGAAGGCAAACGAGATTCCAGGAAAACAAAAATCTGTGCAAAGCAATGATCTAACAATGCTTGGCTACTTTTCTTTTTTCTTTTTTTTTTAACATTCAATGGTTCATTTTATTGGTGTTTTTTATTCTGTGACAATTATTATCGGGTTCTTATATGACAGGGGGACCACCCTGGTACTCAGTGAAAAGTTGCCCACGAATCATGATCTTTTTTAAAGCAGTCTTGAATGAGAGATAAGAGCGAATAGATCTCAATTCAAATGGCAACTTATTCCAAAGTCGAGCACCTAAAGAAAAAACAGTGGACCAACCTAATTTAGTTTTATGGGACAGAACAGAAAAGAGAAAATGGTCAGCAGATCTACGTGTTCGAGGTGGGTTTGCTGAGTTATTCGAGCTTTCAAAAAAGATCATATCAGAGAAAGGTGAGACAAAACTACCATTATTTAATTTATGAACCATCAAGAGCAACTGGAAGTAAATTATTTGATAAGTGTTTAAAAGACCAAGACAAACAAATACACTCCTTGTGGGTGCATTATATGGTAACCCAGCTAAAATCCGGATAGCTTTCTTATGCAAAATCTCATTGGTTTTATAACTTTATCTGGTGCAGTGCCCCAAACACAGGCACAGTATGACAGGTGAGAAAGAAAGTAAGCATGGTAAATTGTTTTTGCGTAGTGAAGGCTTCCCAAATGGACAGCAGCCACTCGAATTAAGTATAGACCAAAAACAAGTTTCTTGATGAGGGCAGCTGAATTGAACTCCCATGAATATGCTTGGTCAAAATGCACTCCCAGCAACTTAGCTTTCTCAGCTCGCATAAAAATAGAGCTGCCCACTCGCACAAATGGAGGAAAAATGTGTTTGTTAGGCAAAAAGGATAAAATAACAGTTTTGGAGGCATTGACTGAAAGTCGGTTACATTTGGCCCAAAGATTAATAGAATTTATAACATTCTTTATATGACATAATAAAGAATCAAAATCTGAAGCAGACACAACAACAGTAAGGTCATCAGCAAAAGCAACTGGAAAATGATGCGAAGAAAGACAGGTCAACAAATCATTTGTATATATAACAAAAAGTAATGGTCCTAAAATACTACCTTGAGGTACTCCTCTGGCAACTACTGTCGGGGAGGAAAAGGCTGTGTCGCTACGCACTCTAAATGTTCTCTCACTCAAGTAGGAAGCCAAGAGGTGCAAGGCCATTCCCCTGACTCCATATGATTCCAACTTTTGGAGGAGGATAGAATGCTCAACACAATCAAAAGCCTTACTGAAATCAACCAAAAGTGCAAGAGTGGGTTTGCCAAAATCTAGCTTCAGTTTCACATAGTTGGAAACATGAAATAAAGCATCCAGTGTGGATCGACCAGGCAAAAAACCAAATTGGATGAAGACAATGAGCCAAGGAAAGAAAGTAGGATAAAAGCCGCTCATGTATCAATCTTTCAAAAATCTTGCTCACTGTCGGTAACAATGGGACAATAATTTTAAGGTCACACCTATCACCGGTCTAAAAAATAGGAACAATGGTTGCTTGTTTTAGTTCACTGGGAAATGTAGCCTGTTCAAACATAAGATTAGCAATGTGGCTTATCGGATGAGAAAATATTGCCGCATTTTGCTTCAAGACTTTTGACGATATATCACCTGGAGGAGAAGTAGTATCTTTTAATCTAGAAATTATACGACAAACTTCTCCAGTGGTAGTTGGAACAAAATACATGGAACTACTAACTGCAGGAAAATGGTCAAAATAATAAGTTATCCCAGAAGTGGACGCAGGGGTTTGGGATGTGGTATTGGAAGTTGGGTTATCAAATGCTTGATGCAACATTTTAGCAACTTCATGTTGATCAGTAACCGGTCCATCAGGTCCAGCTAAGACAATTGGAGGCTGTGCAGGAGTTGACTTGTTTAAAACTTGATCAAATATCCTCCAAACCTGCCTTGGTGCCTTTGCATTTGCCAATTTGGTGGACAAAAAACAATTTTTTGCTTCTAATAGTTTAGAATCAATAAGTTCACTCAATCTTTTAATCCGCTGAAACAGAGACAAATTGTAGGGTTTGCGCCTAAGTTTGGTCTTAAGATTATCACGAAGAATCAACATGTTGGCAATAGAAGGTGTAATCCACGGGATAAGCAAATGTCTCACAAATTTTGTGCTATGTGAAGGAACTGGCAGCATGGCATTCTTGATAAGAATGTCCACGATTTCAGAAAACAAAGCATATGCAGCCTGGGTGCTATCTAGATTGACAACAGGGGACCAGTCTGTCATAGAAAGCAAATGAGTAAAGCGTTGGGAATTAAAAGAAAGGGATGGGAAGAGATTCACAGTCTGTGGAATAGGTTGATATGGCTTGGAAAAAGAGAGAAAAGTAGGCAAGTGATCAGAAATGGAAAAATCAATGACACCAGAAATACAACTTTCTAAAGAAGCCTTTGTGGTGAATACAACATCAATGATGGAAGCAGTCCTGCAAGTGACTCGGTTGGTCTGGTAATGACCTGAGAAAATCGAAAATTAGCAAGGGTGGACATCAAACGAGACGATGCAGGAGACACCACCATCAAATTAATGTTGAAATCACCTAACAGGTAAATGTCATCATATGAACCAACTGATGAAAGAAACAAATCCAAACAATCACAAAATACATTTGCTGACAATGACGGAGCCTTGTACAAAACAACTATTAAAATATTAAGCTTCATGCGTGAATTTTGATCATAACATACATTTACAGCAACAGCTTCCAACTGATCCTTTACCCAAAGCTTAGTTGCATCCACCTGTGTGAAAGCAAAGTGATCTGCAAGAAAAAGAGCCACCCCACCACCCCTCTTACTGTCCCTCGAGGCAATGACAGATGCAAATCCAGGCAACTGGAGATGAGGACTTTGCACATCACGAGTCCAAGTTTATTTGACACAGAGAAATTGAATTGGCTGTACTAAAGATGTAAGAAGCAACCTCATCGTGTCATGATTCTTCAGTAGCCCCCTAATATTACAGTTCAAAAAAGTGTAGGACCCCTTTCGAACACACTTAGAAAACTCTGATGTTGTGAATGTGCAAGAAGACAAGGAATCTGAAACGATCCATGGATAGTTGTTAGCCATGAGGTACTCCTATGTCTATCACATAATAATTAATACAAATAGCAATAATAATTGCATGCACACATCAATTATTTCTCGAGTTTTGCACTTTGCGCAAGTTGGCCAGATCCGTAGCTGATGAAATCCACAATGCCTTTTCGCCTTCAGCTCTCCGTAAGTATACCTTGCAGTCCCGAGTCCAAGCAAACTGCCAACCATTTTCCTGCTTGAAACGAATTGCAGCTTGGTAATGTCTCGTTGGTCTTAGTCAGATGCTCAGAGGCAGAGACGAAAGTATTTGGACATTCAGTATATCCCAGATCATATAAGCGTGGCTTAGCACTACGAATTGCAGCAAGAAAAACATTTTTCTTCTCTCTGGCAATGAAACGAACAATCACTGACTTTGAACCATTTGGATTTCTTTGCGGGAGGTAGTGGGCGATGTCCACATGCACATTGTAGTCAAAAGGCACCTTGACCAGAGAAGCCAGCTTGATCAACATGGACTTGACCGCATTCTTATCAGTCAAGTGATCAATGTAAGGCAATCCCTGAGAATTAGTTACGTGTGATGCGCAGATACTGGTCAAAAGATGCCTGAGCTCCCTGCACTACTGATAATCCACCTCGGATGTCTGCAACAGCATCATGAACTTCACTTATCTGTCCAGTATGCTCTCTCACCGTTGTACAGAGTGCTGTCAAATCAGCTCGTACATCATCGAAAGAAGCAGACATGAATTTAACAGACTCCTTCAGGTCCGCTTGGTCTTTTGACAGAGCAACCAATGATCTATCAATGTCAGAGATTTTATCCATAAACTTGTCCATCTTCTTGTCAATTAATGCCTCGATCTTGAGAAGCAAGTCTGACAAATGACAGCAGACAATGACAGCAGACATTTCAAAGTGCCAGAAAACATTAACTTTCCAAGGTTGTTGGCACTCTGAATGTTCATCTTGTTTGAAGAAGATGTAAGTTTGATGAAAATTAAAAATGCTCCGTCAAACCTGCCAAAAAATCCTTGGTTCGGGGAGGTTCAATGCCACCTGGTTGGTGTTTTCGAAACATTTGAAGTCCATACTTCAACATGCCATAATTGGATTTGGCAATTTTGGCCTGAAACGGCCAAAACGAAATTTTGAAGGTGAAGAAATCTCCGACAAGAGGTAGCTTTGATCACAAAACAAAAAAGTTTAGGTAGGTAGGTCCCTAACTTTGATAGTCTGGCTCATTTATTATAGTCTCCAATTATTATTCCTGCAGATCAGGCAAATAGTGCACCAAGTGCAGGCAGGGCCGGACCGTGGTTTTCTGGTGCCCCGGGCAGATTTGATTTTTTTGCGCTCCCAGCCCAGTGTCAGATAGAGCTCTTTGTAAAGGGGGTATGCTGTCACTTATTGGTCTGAGGCGGAGCCCCACCGGGGTGCTGCGGGGTGCCCCTAGTTGGAGGTCTGGGAATTCCGTCCCACAGATGTTCCGAGGTTTTGTAAATTTTGAGTAATTTAGGATGCAAAACAGCAATTTCTTAATAAAATTTTGAGCAGATTGCTGTCCTGAACTGCAGTGAAAATATCATTTCTGATGACCTCTTTTTTGCCCCAATCTTCTACTCGTGGGGTGATGGGATGTCGGATTTCATGCCAAAGCTAACAATAATGCCAAACTACTTGCGACTTCGGGTGCTGGTATGAAGTTCTCATGAGAAAAAGCCCGTCGGCCGCCCAATGGAGAAGTAGCACGAATGCAGCATAGGCCCACATCCACAGATCGATGTCTGCGTCGATCACAAAGTCGTCCGCGGTGTCAAAATGACGTTTGTGCAGCCAGGGCTGACATTCAAAAAATGTTTGACTTCTGCTCGTTCAGTCTTCTGCTTGCCAAACCTTCATCCAATGATCCCTTTTTGAATTTTTATGTGACAGCCACCCCATTTCCATTCCAACACGGTCCCCGATCTGTGATGCATGACAGGATAGACGTTTGGTTGCACTTGGGAATGCACTTTGTTTGGTAACATTTCCAATTTGGCCAAGTTTGTGCCGTTTGCGGACGTGATCAGCAGTTTTTTTTTGTTTTTCCAAATAAAAGCGAACCAAACCTACCCACTTTCACCGCCTGTTGTTCGTTGTCAACCCACTTCTTATCGCCCGCCTGTTGATTGTTTTCAACATCCCACTCACCATCCCCTGTCAACCGCAAATCGCGTCCGCGAACTTGGTCTACTCCACACGTATGACAGGTCTTTTGGAACTGAACTCTTTATCCAATGCTGAATACACATGCAGATCCCAAACTTGCAATGGAGCAGGCAATTATTC
>JASGXE010008880.1:0-38664 GCA_030068105.1 Sinentomon sp. SZTP_YWyxl
TATAAGAGGATTGAAGGGGATGAAGCTTAGTCGAGAACCGGATGTGGACACACTTTAATGCATTTAGCGCAAGGCCCCACTGCAGGCTCCAAGAGTCAAGGGAAGCAAGATCATCCTGCAGTAAGTTTACATCAGATTGAGATTGAATGGTCTTGTAGAGAACACAGTCATCAGCAAATAGCATGACATTCGAAGAAGATATGACATCAGGAAGGTCGTTGATGAAAATAAGAAAGAGAAGAGGGGCCTAAACACACTACCTTGAGGTACACCTGATGTTACTGGAAAAGGTGATGAATTTGCACCACCAAGAGAAACAGACTGTGTTCGGTTGCTCAGAAAAGAAAATCCCAAGAGATGATAGAAGCAGAGAGGCCCAAAGACTGCAATTTGAACATTAGAGCCCTGTGGGAACAACATCGAAGGCAGTTTTGAAGTCCAGGAAAAGTGCATCAGTATCAGTTCCTTTGTCAATGGATGAGCGACGATGTGAGTAAACTTGGCAAGAGCAAGTTCACAAGACCAGCCAGGACGAAAGCCAAACTGACAAGGAGAGATGGAATTAGTGGCATGAAGAAACTCCCTGATGTAGTCCGAGACTAGCTTTTCCGCAAGGGATCTCTGATGAACTCAGGAGATGACACGGAATGAAGGACGAAGGAGGTGTAGATAATGACGAATGTGAAGGTGAACAGTTGGACGAACAACTGTGGTGAGGGATGTCTGACGAGCCCGGGTGATGACACTGAATGGATGACGAAGGATGTGTAATGACGATGCCTAGCCCGGGAGATGATTGATCTGACACTGAGCAAATGATGAAGGATTTAGCCAAAATTCAAAGCTAAGTTTTTCTGTTTCGCTTTCATTAATTTTTGTCTTTAGGTACCTAGGTAGGTAGGCCTGACTTAAACTTATCTCAGATTTCAGGGCAAGAGGAGCTTTGAACATGTTTGTGAAGGAGCCGTCTCGTTCGCATCTTTTGATGTTTTGCTGTGTGGTTCAAGTTTGAGTTGGGCTAGATAGTGGTTAGGTATTTCTATAATGTAGGTATGTAATTTTGTGTTGCGCTGGGGTTTTGTGAGTGAGTGAAAGATGTTTTTCTTCAATTGTTTTGTCTTTTTAGTCGAAAGTAAATTTTAGATTGTGGGTTTTTGCCGAAAAGAAGGCATCATACCTTACGTCTTGTCTTGTCTTGTCTTGACCATGCACCCGGCGGTTCCAAAACAATCATGCAGCGAACGCATATCCAAAGTTTTTGGCCAATAATTGCAATTTCGGGATGGGCTTTCACAGTCGGGAATGTCGAGATCTTCAAAATCTTTTGACCTTTTCGTGCTTTGGCCTCTGCATCAGCAATTCACCGAAAGTCTGAGCATGAAAACATGAAAATCCCAGACAAAAACTTTCCAATCTCCAATATACAGTTCTGGAATGAGCTGGCGGTGTGTTTTGTTTTCAAAAATGTTCCATTTAGCCTTGCTGTATTTCCCGCTGACAAATTTCATTTGATGGAATTGTGTAAACTCTGAATTGAATTGTGTTGTGTCAAATTTCATTTGACACAACGATCCGACCGGTTGTCACGTCACATCTGTGCCTTCTCTCAAAACTTCAGATCCAGTGTTTTGCCGGAGTTTACCCCTTTATCTGGCAGCACACAGCCAGAGCATTGTCCGGATCGTAATCACTTGGGAGACATTGGAGATGAGAAAAGTTTGAACAAGTTTGTCACAGTGGTCATTCAATGGCCACCTGGCCCCGAAATACGTGTAGGTATATTCTCGCCAGCATATCTCCGACCAAATATCCGGGCTTAATTTTCCAACAAAAGGTCAAGGCCTGTTGGGTGGGCAATTGGCTGGCTGGCCTCACTCAACAAAATACTCACGAGCCGCCACTATCAGCCTCCAGGATGAGCCAAATGCACATGCTAGAGAGGAAGCAAAAAAAAAATTTTTTCGTCCAAAAACGTCCTTAGGGGTGCCCATGAGCACCCCTAACTCGTTACATGGCACGATATGGCAACGCATTTATGTGCCCCCTAACTTTTATGGGGACCCTATCTTTAGGGGAAGGAATTGAATAGCACCTGAACCCCCTAAATGTTGTTAGGGGCCCCCTAAAGTTACGGGCTTGAATTGAATAAGGTCCCTGTTAAAAAGCGCCACCAAGTACGGTAATAATACATGTCGACCCTCTTTTAACCAGTCAACGAGAATATTTTAGAAACTGAACTGCCCTCAAAAAGTCAGTTTTTTTATTCGATTCCGAAGGAAAGGATGGCCATCGGACATATTTTTTCCTCCTGACTGTACCAATATATTTCAACATTAAATTTGCACAAAGGGCTTGTTGTGTGTTTAGCTGCTGGAGGGATTGCAGGTATATGTTTATGACCATTCAAAGTGATGGCTGTTGTTAGGCCCGACCAAAAACCATGTTGTACCAAATTTTGTTTTGGTCACACTTCAAAACCAAAATTCTGCATTGGTATTTTTTGTCCGGTCTTCTGATTTCCTGTTCACTATTCCACTCTCTGAGCAGGTATAGAAACCCAATTGACAAATGCCAACGATGTGTCCTCATCTACCCTACCCTCACCCTCCTTGCGGTCAACACCCCCAATATGATCAGTTATATCTTCGAAAAATAAAATAATTTACCTCTCAAGGCAAAGCTCCAAAATTTATTGACGCGTAATTGGTGGCAGCCTTGTCTCCCTCACCAGAAAAAGAATGAGATCACCGATTACCAGAGGTTTTTCACTGCAAACAAATCTAATACAGGGTGTTCCAAGATGCTGCTACCATTTGAATTCATCCCGTTGAAGATGGTTGTAATCAGACAAATTCCCCATTTGGCAGTTATTGGTTTGCGATGACGTCTACCATGATAGGTGAAAAACACAACGGAATTGAACCCTGGATATCAGTTCACAAGCCAGATTTTGCGCAATGCATCATTCAAGGCATAGGTGAAAACAACAGAACAACTAACATGTCACCGGGCAGTGGGCAGGAACTCTGAGACACCCCATTGTAGAAGTTGCAGGGGAGCCAATATTCAAAGTAGGTAGAAACTGCCTACAAACATGGAATAACAGCACTCAACTTATTGTGTGTTGACAAATGAAATGCTTGGACACGCTGCATGCAGAAGAATATGTTCATCCAAGATAGGTGCGGCACTCTGCATGGGTTCGTCAGCGAGAACATGACCTTGCTTTCACTTAGCAACCGCAATAATTCATATCAAAATGCAATGAGGCAAAGGCAGGAGCCGCCACTGCTATCCAAAGGAAGTCATAAAATGTGTAAAAATCCCAAAAGAGAAGAGGTACCTGAATTCAAGACAAAACGCAAATAAAATTTGCTCCTTTATGATGGAGAGAGCGCAGTACTTTTATCCGCCTTGACAAGAGGTGCAACACCCCCGGAAAGAAGATACCTACTGGGTGTTGCCTATCTATAGAGTAGGTCTAATGCATATTACTCTTTATGTTGTTATTGTCATGAAGGCTGTAAGATAGGATGTGACACATTTTTCAGCAGAATAGTGCGAATTGCTGACTGCGAAACAATGAACGCAAATTTTCAAATGCGAGCAATTCGAGGGCTAATAGCAATCACTTTAACGGGGAACAAAAGTTTTGCCATGAAAATATTTTGCCGCTGCAGTCTCTCCAGCCAGTGGTGAAGAGAAATCTGCGTGTCTTTTGCGAATAGCGACTTTTTAGCAATGAAAATTTCCTCGTGTTCACTGACATCTGTTGCTAACGTGTTCCAATTTGGTGCACCCACACCGTCTTTTTGAAGTTTTTATTCTGCAGGGAATCCGCAGTAATTATACAACAAAGAGCGTTGTGTTCGGCATTCTGCTCGTCCGGATCGGCACAGACTGCACTTCTCCAATCTATTTCGTAAGGCGCTTCTGCCTTTTTCTTATCTCCCAATAAATGCTCTTACCGCCTTCCCTTCCCTTCTCCCGTGCAACCGTTCCCTGCCTTTCACAACACAAACCATAAAGCTATGCTGCTCGTCCCTCTTTCCTTTTTCAAAAAGATTGGCTAGGTACCTGCTCAATAATATTCCTCATTTTTATGGGCTTCTGGGATGTGCCAGAAATGATGAAAATCAAAGGATGGCCCCATTGTACGCTGGTCCTTTTCCCACATGTTCATAAAAATGTCCAAGAACCTATACAACTCTCTTGCCGTTGCATCAATCCCACTCCAATTTACCCTTCAAAATGAACATGGACAGTCCTTTGATGAAAATTGTACCATTTGTCTACCTGTGTCTTGCAAAGAAAAATCCTGCTTGTTCCCAGGGTTCCAGTCAACGGAAAGAAAAATAAATGGGCAAAATCCCAGAGTTCCAGTCAACTGGTTAAAAACTCAGCTAAAATGCCATCACTGCCGGGGCTCTTGTTATTTGTCAGCTTATCAATCCAGAGACCTCGGATCTGGTAATCTTGCAATTTAAGGTATCTCCTACCCGCTCACCAACAACCCTCTCATAGGCTACACAATCATCAACAATGCCAACACCACTTTGATGATAGTCTGCTTCTACTTCATCCTTTTCCATCATCTTCCTGAAATGTTTATAAAAATCTTCCAATGAGAGAGATAATGCTGTTTGGTCAACTGGTTTCTTCCTATTGAAATGTTTCCAGAAAAGTCTTGGAGAAGAAAACATACCATGGTACAGGGTCATTCCGATAGCTTTCTCATGACGGAATTTCTCCCACCGTGTGTGTTTTCGATATTTATTTCTTGATTTGTTTGTCAAACTTCTCTCACCTGTGCGCCTAGCTCTGTCAAACTCGATTTTCAAACTTCGACAGCAAGCCTTGAACCACGATGGCTCAGTTCGATTCACAGAGTATTTTATTTCAATGACTCGACCCCAAGTCGGGTTGGGGTTTTCATTCATGCCAACCTATCCTTCTCCCGAATAAATACTTCTGCATTAGAGACGGGAGGTTTTATAGAGGCAGTTGGAGTACATATTTGTTATGATTTCTATGTCAAGAAACCTGTAGACTATTATGTAATTGTCATATATAAAGCACCTTATTTGCCCGCTGCAGTTTTTTGTGACCGGCTTTCTGCATTTTTGTCCAGTTTTAGCACCAAGGCTGAATTCTTTATCCTGGGTGATTTCAACATAAATTTGATGGTAATGTCGCCTGCCTCAAATATGCTTATGTCAACCATAGCTTCGTTACAATTGCAACAACTTGTTTCTTTTTCTTCAAGGCATACTGCTTGTTCTTCAACTTTAATTGATCCAATCTTTTGTTCATTGTCTTGCTTTACCAATTGTCATGCTGGAGTTATCGATTTTCCCATTTCGGACCATTTGCCAACCTTCTTTGCATTTCCTAGGAACTTCACCTCCCACTGCAGAGCTGAAAATGTGCTTCATGGAGTAAATTCTCGCATGGTTGATAGCTCCATTTCTGGCTTTGACTGGTCACCTTCCACTTTACCTACTGAATGCCAAGGTGCTTTTAGCAACATTCATGATAGGATCCAAACATCCCTTACCCATAGCAGCTATGTTAGGAAAGCTAGAACTAATAAAATGGCCAAGCTTACCATTTCTCCCTGGATCACCCCAGAAATTGCAAAGCTAATCATTTTGCAGGGAAATTTGAAATCAAAGTTGAGGCAAAATCCTTACAATGTGAATCTAATAAACAGACTTAGCATTTTGGATAATGAGGTGGATACTAAAGTGACTTCTGCTAAAAACAACTATTTTTCCAATAGGCTGTCACTTGCAAGATCACCAAAGGTGACTTGGAAAGTGATAAACGAGGTTATCAATAAAACTCAGCCTGCCAAGCCTAAGATTGTTTTTAAAGTGGCAAATGCCATTTAATGGTGTCGTATCGGATGAATCGTTGGTTGCAGATTTGCTAATTAACGCTTTCACATCTCTCCCTGTCTCACTTTTAAGTGATGGCAATTGCTCAGTGGGGCAGGTGATTGACTCTATACCTGCCTCATCCTCATCTTTATTCATGAAACCATGTACACCTGCAGAAACAATCAACATAATTTCTGCTTTACGGAAAACTTCCCCTGGTCTTGATAAAATAGGATCTTGTTTGATTAAACGTAATATGGCACTTTTAGCACGGCACTTTTAGCACCAGCTATTTGTCACACTATAAATCTGATGCTGTCACAAGGAGTCTTCCCGCTAGAGCTTAAATGTGCTCTAATTGTCCCTGTACCAAAATCTGGGGATTCTTCTGACCCTCAAAATTACAGGCCAATTGCACTGCTACCAGTATTAAGTAGGTAAGGTTTTTGAGAAAGTTATTTTTGACCGATTACTGAGTTTCTTAGTGGGGCATGACCAGCTGTCTGATTTTCAGTTTGGCTTTCTTCCTGGTAGGTCCACCATGGATGCAATGACACTCATCGTTAATCAAGTCAGGTTGCAGCTAGACCAGGATCGACCCACTGTGGCTCTGATGGTAGATTTTCGAAAAGCTTTTGACAGTGTTGTCCACCCTATTTTGATTGCAAAGCTTTCTAAATATGGAATACGGGGAGTGGCTTTAAAACTTTTTTCTTCTTATTTAAGTGGTCGTACACAGAGGATTCGAGTGGGTTCTTATACATCAGATGAACACCCTGTCACCAAGGGTGTACCTCAAGGCAGTATTTTAGGACCATTGTTGTTTATTCTATATTTAAATGATTTGCTTAGCCTGCTGTCTACTGTTTCCTATCCCGTAGCTTATGCAGATGATCTGACAATTGTTTTATCAGATTCAACAGTTGATGCTTTGTTAGTAAAGTTGAAGAATATTATTAATTTGGTAAATCTGTGGTGTCGTGCAAATGGTTTTGTAATGAATTCTTTGAAATCCACTTACATTTCTTTTTTCTCTCATCGCTACATTTTTCCCCCGCAGCTCAGAATTGGTTGGATGTCTTTTTGAGAACAAACAAGTAAAACTGTTAGGTATGCACATAGATGAAAAGCTTTCTTGGAAGACGTATACATCTGTCTTGCATAGAAAACTTGTTACCGGCCTTTATCTACTACGTTTGGCCTCTAAACATTTAGATGCTAAAAGTCTTCGAACACTCTACCATGCTCATTTTGAGAGCCATCTGAGGTATTGTGCCTCTGTTTGGGGTTGTGGGCCTGACTGCAATATCAAACCCATCAACATCCTGCAGGAAGAAAGCCATTCGTATTCTAGCATGTCTTCCGTATAATGCCCACACTCAAGAGTGTTATAAAGCCTTACGGATTCTTAACACATACCAAATCGTTTATTTTCAGCTGCTTGTTTTCATTTTTAAGTTTTTTAATCCATTGAACCATGCACGTTCTTCTTCTGCCATTTCTCCATTTTTACACGCTCTGCCTGAGCCCAGGCCATCGGAAAGCCGCTCATTAAGGTCAAGTACTCGGCCACTGTTACAGTTGTATCATCATAAAACGTCTTTTGGTAGGTCTTCGATTCTTTCACTAGGTTTTCGCATTTGGAACCGCCTTCCAACAACTTTTCATCAAATATCCTCTATCAACATATTTAAATCTCGTCTGAAGCAAGCAATGGTCAATGACCAACTCTTTTTTACATACCAAGGAGGACAGCCAGTTGTTTGAGGGCTTTGTTCAATCCCCCTGTGGACCCTGCCATCAAATAGGTAGGTTTTTTTTTACAAAAACTAAAAGATTTTTCATTTCACCCTATCAGTTAAAGGGTCATCCCCGACCCCTAAGTAAGTGGTTATTCCGTAAAGTTTTGTGTTCCATTTGCATAAGATTAACCTTTTTTTCAATTTCTTTTCCCTTTTTTTTGTGCTCGCATGTGCACTCATTGTCTAGGGATACCACTTCAACTATCTGTGTTCTATGGTGTTTGCCTTTCTTATCGAGCATATTGGTGCTCTACGGTGATTTATGCATTGGGTTTTGCTTGGCATCTACATTATGGCATCAACATCGGTTATTATCCTGCTTGCAATCAATGTATCTCAAATACGAGGTAAGGTTCTGACATTTATCAAACTACCAATTGGCTTCGAATGTGTCCTTAAATGGTGAGTGTACATGCGTCACAAAGAATATTTGTGCACAAATTAAAAAAAAAAAAAAAAAGTCCTGTGCTGAAAAGCTGAACAGAGCAGTGTTGCCAGATCGTGGGTTTTCCCGCAAAACTCCGCTGGTTTTTGAGCTTTCCCGCTGGAAAATTTTGGGTTACGCGGGTTGCGGTTTTTTCGCGGGTTCGGCTCCGCAGTTCGCGGTTTTTCCGCTTGTTTTTCCGGCAGATTTTTTTTTTGGTCCTTGGTTTCTGGTTTTTGTCAGTTTTTGGTGGATTTTTCGATTTTTTCTTGTTTTGGAACATGTTGTTTTGCGAGTCAAAATTCGATTCATCCATTGACTGTCTGAGTTGATTTGTGGATTCATGACAAAATTCTTTTCATTCATTCATGATTCACAAGTCGCATTTGACCAACGGCAATTTCAGCCAGTTTTTGAGCTTCCCCGAGGGAAACTTTTGGGTTTCGCGGGTTGCGGTTTTTTTGCTGGTTCGGCTCCGCAGTTCGCGGTTTTCCGGTTTTTCCGGCAGAAATTTTTTGTTTTTGATTTCTAGTTTTTGGTGGAGTTTTTCATTTTGGAACAAAGTGCCAATTTTGCGAGAAAAAATTCAATTCATCCACTGACTTCATCAGAGTCCAGACTCCATTTAAAAAGAGTTGGTTGGATTCATGATATTCTTTCATCATTCATTCGTTGTTCGGGAATCGCATTCCACATATCGCATTTCATTTGAACAACGGCAGAAAAAAGCAGCATTGACCGCCAAAAATTTTCTTGCTTTGCTGGTGAAATTCTCCATGACTCTCGCTGATTTTTTGCATGCAATAAACACCTGAGATGCACAGATTTCCAAACTACGAGAAAATATTGCATGGGCAGAGGTGGAAAACTTTTTTTGCGGTATGGGTGTCTGTGTGGTTGGAGAACTCTTCAAAATTTTTGAAACTTTGGCATTTTTTGTGGAATGTTTTTTTGAATTTGAGGAAATTTATTTCATTCACCACAATGTTACATCCAGATGTTCCTTTGCCCACTGTGTTCGGAATCGGTTCTGTTGTCTGGACTCACGAACCTTTCATTTCAGAAATTGGGTGGAATGTCAGATTTCCCGCAATTGTGTGTTTTTGCAGTCCGCGGTTTTTTGGCTGTTTTCTGAAATTTCTTGCGGTTTTTCCGCGGGTTTTTCACAAAAATCTTGCGGGTTTTCAAAAAATCATCTGGCAACACTGGAACAGAGAATGGTGGAACTGATCATGTCAACAGAAGCATCTGTATTGGGCTCTGTGCATGTGTTAAGCATATCTCGAGCACGCTCCAAATTTTGTTTGGAAATGCTGCTACTCAGTTTGCTCAAGAAGTTCTGTCTGAAAGAATCTTTCCACCTATATCTGCAAACACCAAGTGTTTCTGGCGGAGCAGCAGGAGCTAATTTAAATTTAGACTCTTATTTCCTTGGGATGATAAAAGGAAAAAACTGATCAAAGGAATTGTCAGAAAAGGACAATACATCAGACACAGTGAATAAAAGAACTTTCTTAAAGAAACTGAACAGCGCCATGATTTGGGGTTCTTCTTTTGACATGGTGATTAAGCCTGTTCTCCTAATCCAAAAAGAAGCAGTGCACATCTTGGCCCGCCTCCCGTATCGTGCCCAGGGATGGGCACACCTATATAAAAAAGGTAGGGTACCTTAGAGGGGGTAAAGAGGTCTACGACGGGGGGGGGTCGGGCACCGAAAATGCAGGGAGTCTGGGGGGCTGTTCTGGGGGGCTGTGCCCCCCAGCGGGGGTCCAGGGGGCAGCGCCCCCGGCAGGGGGTTTGGGGGACAGCGTCCCCCATAAGCTGAAGCTTTTTTGATAAATTAGGGGTCCTGAGATGCCATTTTACGATATTTCATGTCCTTTTTTTTCTTATCCTGGAGGGTTTGCAGTCGCAATAGATGGAGCAAGGAAAAAACTGTCAAGACACGACTTTCTGGATGAGGTTTTTTTTCATTTTACCATTATCTGCTAATCAAAACAGAAAGTACAAATTAAGAAACATCATGTTGCTATTGAAGTCCTGGGGTGTGCAGGGCACACACCAGGACTTCGGCAAAGGATCACCTCGGAAAAAGGCTTGGGGGTAACATGGGCCGAAGGTCGAGGTTACCCCCCCAGCCTTTTTCCGACAGGGGAATCAAAACAGGAAGTACCTACAAAAGAAACAGAATGCTGCTATTGAAGTCCTTCCTGGTGTGTGCAAGACACACACGAGGACTTTGGCCAAAGGTACCTTGGAAAAAGGCTATGGGGTCTAGGGGGTAACCTAAGCCAAAGGCCGAGGTTACCGGTTACCCCCCCTAGCCTTTTTCCAGCAGGGGAATCAAAACAGAAAGTACAAATGAAACAATGTTGCAACCTATTGAAGTCCTGGTGTGTGCCCTGCACACACCAGGACTCTTTTCCCACCTTTTTCCGACGGTATCCTTGGCCGTCGGCCAAGGGTACCGTCTTTTCCCTCGGAAAAAGGCTGGGGGGGGTAACCTCGGCCGAAGGCTAGGGGGGGGAAACCCCCCTACCCCCCCCCCCCTATGCCCAGTCCTTCGTGCCCCAACTAGGGAAATTTTTAAGGATTCTGAGATTTTCATCATCATCATCAACCGCCATCTGAGCTGACAGCCATACGGCCGGTGGCTCGGCCAGGAGGGCCACTCTGGCTGGCAGCCATTGCCTTAACCATTACCTCAACCTGTCGGCCATTGACCGAGTCTCACTCAACAGAATAACATTACAGAACACTCACAACTTGTCACACACGCAAAACTTGTGACACACTATCTGACCCCACTGTGGAGGACAATTGCAGAAAACTTTGCTAATATCTATCTTATCTATCGAACTATCTCTACGTACCTAATTTTTTTAGCATGGAGACATGCACAAGGGGGTTTTAAACGTTCAGTAAAAGTCAAAACTGCAGACGAGCCTGAAATGGACGAGGAAATAAAGCCTGAAACGACACAAAAATAAAACAAAATTAAACCTGAAATGAAGAATAAAATAAGATCTGAAACGAAAAGAAGATAAAATCTGAAAAAAGCAGAGTGGTAGAGTATAGAGCAGTCAAAGTTTCATAATGCATGAAAATTGTTACGGAAAGCAGGCGAACGCCGAAATTCACATTTGGGAAGTGAAACGAAAAAGTAAACGAAGGAAATAAAATCCTGGAAATTTGTTAAATCTGTGAATCTGCTGCTTAAAGTGACAAAATGGAAACAATGCACAGAGGGGCTACGATTATGGGGCATTGTTCTCCCTGCAAGCCCAAGTTGTGCAACAAGGTTTAAGCCGAGTCACCGGCCGTATGGCTGTCAGCTCATTATGGCAAAGATGATGACTCTTCGGGAAATCCTGCGTCGTTTCCGTTGAATGCCGAGCGGAGTGCGCTGTGACTTGTTCTCTTTGCGAGCCGGATGCCAAGTCAGCTCTCAGCCGTTTATAAAGAATATTTGCAACGAAGCAATGCAACGATATAATCGATGAGCATGAACTGTGGATTGCTTCTCCCTATTGTTTCATGCAGTGTTGAATGTTGAGTTTCATGAAAACCCCAAGACGCAGCAAGGCTGGAAGGGGTTGTTTCAAGGGGTGACAAGATCGGAATGCCCAACAATGAACAACTTATTATTAGGTAGGTAATTAGGTCTGTTTAATAAAATAATAATAATTATTAATAACTTATATTAATTAGCTTTAATTAGGACTTAATTAGCCAGCAGCGCATTTTTATTTATTTATTTATTTATTTATTTATTTATTTTATTGTACTGCTCACAACATAGTGAAGCGTCAGAGGTATAAAAACATAAAACAAAAATACCCCGGGTACCCATCCCATTCCAAAGTGTCTCATTCCTTTATGTCTCAATGCTGGCATCCCAGGTCAATGCGCATGACGTCAACAGCACGTGAACTGGTTTGTTGCATGCCCATGTGCGATGGGTTTGAATTCATCATGCAGGTAAAATTGGTAAATCTGCCCAGAGCGAATATATGTAACGAAGTTATGCATCTGCCATTGAGGATGCGATGCCACATGCGCACAAGTACATACATAGGCCTGCCTGTGTATCTGATGAAAACAGGGTGTCTCACATAAGAGAGTCCCGTTCGACTCTAGCGGTCTTGAAGAAACTGTTTCGCTGCTGCGGTGTCGTGGGCCAAACGAAAACGTCACAAGCTTGAGGAAAGCACCACCTGTGGAGAAACAATCAACAAAGACAGAATCAGAGTTCGTTAGACTAACAGCTTTTGAAGTAGTGGAAATGCAAACAGGAAGCCACTGATATTGGGAATCTTTTTAATGGGGCATCATGTATTCATGATAACAAGTCTGGGAAATGAAGGAATATTGTGGGCACAAAAATCAGAGAAGATTTTCTGCCTTGTGACACCAGAAATTTGTTTGAATGGGTTGTTTTAGCAGATCATACGCCAAGATTCTGTATATGTTATTGGGGGACTGTTATTGGGGGACAGGGAATGTGGTTGGTGGAAATGCAAGGATCTCCAGACTGTTGTCAGAACAGGTGTCTTCTGCTGAGCTTTCATCATCATCATCATCATCAACCGCCATCTGAGCTGACAGCCATACGGCCGGTGGCTCGGCGAGGAGGGCCACTCTGGTTGACAGCCATTGCCTCAACCATTTTACCTCAACCTCAACCTGTCGGCCATTGTCCGACTCTCAACACAATAACATTAACATAACACTCACAACTTGTGACACACGCACAACTTGTGACACACTCTCTGCCACAAGTGCAGAAAACTTTGCTAATATCTATCTTGTCTTATCTAACTATCTATGTATCTAATTTTTTTTTTTTTTTTTTTTTTTTTTAGCATGCAGTCATGCACAAAAGGTTAAACGGCAGGAAAAGGCAAAACTGCATCCGAGCCTGAAATGGACAAAAGAAAATAAAACGTGAAACGACAAAAATAAAACAAAATTAACCCTGAAATGAAGAATAAATTAAGACCTGAAACGAAAAGAAGATAAGATATAGATAAAAGCGGAATGGTTAACCTTCGAGTATATAGAACAGTCAAAGTTTCATAAGGCATGAAAATCGTTGCGAAAAGCAGGCAAATGAAGTGAAACGTAGAAGTAAACGATAGGAATGAACTCCTGGGAAATTTGTTAAATCAATGAATCAATCTGCTTGAATGACAAAATGAAAGCAATAAACAACGCCTTAACATGAATACAGGTTCTTTTGAAACCAGGCCTTGGATGATGCTTTACCGGAATGGTATAATTCACTCATTAAGTCCCGAGGCAGGGAATTCCAGTCACGGATAGTGCGAGGAATAAAAGAATAATGGCATACATCCTTGTTACAGCTTATTTGCTGGATTTTCATTCTATGGTCCCATCGAGAAGTATAATTTGGAGGCTTCGAAGATCTCAAGTCAGTTAGGAAAGAACATGAACTAGAATAGATGTGAGAGAGCAAGGCAAGCCTCGAGCATTTGCGTCTTCCAGCAAGAGAACACCATCCTAGGTCTTTAATCATAGCGGAGGGGCTATCAAATCTTGCAAATCGATTAGTTACAAATCTCGCCGCTTTCCTCTGGATGGCTTCTACGGCTTCAACTTCGCACAGCTTAAAAGGGTCCCAAACAGCCGAAGAATACTCTAGAAGTGGTCTAACAAGGGAAAAATATGCGGCGGATTTGGTGTCACTCGTTCCATGCTTTAGAGTCCTCCTCACTAGGTACAGCATACGATTAGCCTTGCTAATAACTGAGGAAACATGCTTACCCCAGCTTAAGTTTCTTGAAAAGGTCAAGCCGAGATATTTGTATTCGTTCACGGAATTTAAGACACCAGAACTCAGAGTGTACTGGAACTGAACATGAGACAACTTTGATGTGACTGGAAGGAGGGCACACTTGTCAAAATTTAGCTGCATCTGGTTTGTTTTACACCAAGATTCGATTTGCCTAAGATCCGACTGCAATAGTTCTCTGTCTCCAGCCTCACGGACGATTTTGTAAATTAGACAATCATCGGCAAATAAACGCACATTACAGGACAAGTTTGAAGCAAGGTCGTTGATATAGACAAGAAATAAAATTGGACCAAGTACACTTCCTTGAGGAACGCCAGACGTTACGGGAATAACGTCGGAAGACACACCCTCTAGTACAACTGATTGCTGCCGAGAGGTCAAGAAAGACCGCAAGACGTCTAGAAATCTGCCACCTACCCCGAGTGCTGCCAATTTCGAGAGGAGTCGCTGGTGGGGTACCCTATCAAAGGCTTTCGAGAAATCAAGAAATATCAGATCGACATCGAGGCTCGAGTCAGCGGCTCTGGAAATCTCTTGGAACACTCTCGCTAACTGCATTTCACAGGATCTTCCCTTGCGGAAGCCAAATTGATCTTTAATGAGATAATCATTCACTTCTAGAAAGGAAGCCAGGGTAGAGCACAATATATGTTCAAACAATTTGGAGCAAACACTGGTCAAGGAGATTGGCCGATAGTTGGATGGGTCAGATCTGGAGCCGGACTTGAATATTGGCGTTACGTTCGCAATTTTCCAATCAATGGGGATGGCGCCCTGAGAAATGCAACGTGTGTACAGGAGCTCTAAAAAGGAAGCAAATTCATTAGGTGCAGTCCTGAGAAACTTTGCGGAGATAGCATCTGGACCGGGTGACTTGTTGGGATTGAGGTCATTGATAAGAGATATAATTCCTGCTTTAGAAATGTGGACGTCAAGGAGAGCAGGTGCCTCGGAAGAAAAAGGCCTTATGTCTTCTCGGGAAAGCGCTATATCCTCATCCGTGAATACGGAGGCAAAGAAAGAATTGATTGAGAACGTTGGCTTTCTGCGCAGGCTCACAAGCAACGGTATCGTGGGTCTTCAGAGCAGGGATAGAAGAGGAGGCACCCTTGGTCTTATATTTTAAATAACTGAAAAACTTCTTTGGTCTGTGCTTCAATTCCTCCGGGAGGGAGCTCCGGATGTACTGCATCTCGGCGTTTCGCTTAGCCGCATTGAGTTCAGTGCGCAGCTTCTTGAATTCGTCCAGATGAGCTTGTGAATAGAGGCGACGTTTGTGAGCAGACCTGCATTTGACCTTCAGGGATGAGATTTTCTTGGAATTGTACCAGGGCGGAATGTTGGAATCCTTTATAACCTTGTGGGGCACGTAAAGGTCAAGGGCCGTCGAAAAGGTCGAGCGGATTTGGCTCCAAAGCTGATCAACATTTAATGCAGCGGACTTTTGGGCAATCATTGAGAACTCCCGACGAAGATACGATTTCAACTCAGGCACGTTGGCTCTGCAAAAGCGCCAAATTTTGCGGCAAGCTTTGACCGCTGTCTGAGTGGACAGGCGGAATCTGGACAAAACAATGTGATGGTCACTGATGCCGTCGACGATTTCAGTTTCAATTGCGCACTCAGGTAAATTCGTGAAGACCAAATCGAGGATGTTGGCTGAAGAGGCGGTGATCCGGGTGGATGAACGAACGAGTTGCTCAAAACCAAGGGATACAAAGTCTGAAACTTTACGGTGAGCGAGACTAGCGGTTTCGTGGTTTGAAATGATGGGCGCGTCCCAGTTAATATTAGGAAGGTTAAAGTCGCCTCCGACGATAACCATGTTGTTAAACGACTGAACACTGTTAAAGCTTCTTATCTCAGTGGAGATGCTTTCGAAAATGACATAGGAATTGTCAGAGGGAGGGCGATATGCTGAGATGACCATAACCTTTTTCCTGTTGTCTAGGACAAGTTCGCAGGAGACTAGCTCGCAGATGTCGTGAACTGATTCATTGCAGAAAGAGAGACCTTTACGGATGCAGATAAAAACACCACCGCCCATGGATATTCGGTCACGCCTCACGACTTCGTAGCCTTCCGGGAAACAAGAACTGCTGGGAATGGAAGGGGCAAGCCATGACTCACTCCCCAAGATAACGTCCGGGTTGTGCAATTCAACAATTGAATGAAATTCGTGGGTTTTGTTCAACAAACTGCGGCAGTTAATAACAAGAAATGATAATTCGCCCTGATTCCGCACTTCGTATTCTTGACTTCTCAACGATTGCCGTTCGGCCCTTGCGACGGGCGCACCTAAGTTAAAAAAGACAAAATTTCTTTATTAAGTGTAGCAGCGGCCAGAACAGCTCCAACTCCGTTGTAGTGGATCATATCAGATTGCTCCAGGTAGGTTCCTTGTTGGTATTTCTCCATATCCAAGTACTCAGCTCCCCATTTCGACGCATTGAAAGCGATGTGACCGTTGAGCTCTGAAATTCTCCTCTTCACGTGCCTTCCTTTGTCTTCCCTTAGGGGAATGCTGCACACATGAATCTTGACTATCTGGTCCTTTATTCGGGCGAGTTGGTCAATTCCTGCGAAAAGAGTTTCAAAAGAAGAGATTATTTTCCGATCGTGGCTGCAGGGGATGTCGTTCACACCGGCATGGACGATGATCTGGAGCTCGGCACCATGTGGAATCAACTGGCACCATGTGGAATCAACCAATTTTAAATGTATATCAGATTATATATTTCCAAATATTACCTACTTGTTGTGCACAAAACGTGCTATGGTAAAGGCCCATCTTATTATGGCTTTATGGCAGGTGAAGGTTTGTTTCATGCAGACATGAGGGCGGACTTGCCTGCTTTGCGTTCTGTCGGTACAGCAAAGCTTATACCTGCAAGGGTAATTACTCAATTTGGACGTTTCTCCTTACAGCACCTTGGCATTAGATTATGGAACTCTCTGCCAAATGAACTGCGTCTTTGTCCCAATTATATGCAATTTAAGAAGCGACTGAAGCGCTGCATGATTAACAATCAATTATTTTTGAATACTTTCGCGTAGGCCCTATCAGAAGTTTGGTTTTTGATTTTTGCGTTTATTTGAATTTTGGCATTTTTTGTAGAGTTAAGCCATTTGGTGGATCAGGCCTGAAATGACCTGGTACCTACATATTATTGATTTTCCGTTAAGAAATTGATTGGATTTGCATCTTCTTATTGAAAATAATACGAAACACTTTTTTGTTTTCCCCTTCGGGCAAATAAAAGTTGAGTTGAGGCCGCACTGCGTTTTGAGTTTGAACTTTTAGTGGGTTCCCGGCTTGAGTTCACCTGCCACACCCAAAAATGCCAATTATAAGGAAATGCTCAAAAGACATGCTGCATTTTGAGTTTGAACTTTTGGGATGTGGGGGGGGGGGGGGGGGGGCTTGAGTTGGGAGCCTGCTGAAAATGATTGACCATTTTTCTGTTGAAACTTTTCAAGAAGTTGACCATTTATGGGTCGTCACTGAAATAATGAGTAAAAACACTAATTTTCTTTTTCTTTTGTTCTATTCCAACCTCGCAATGATTCATCATTGCCGATATACCATTTTCTCTAGGTGAATAAAAACCAAAAATATTCTTACTGTGCATTTCGGCTTCTTCTACCTCTGAGCCAATGTTTTGGTGCTTATGTACCTATTTCATCGGTGGTGTCTATTCTTGATTGGATCTTCCTTGTTTAAACAATGACTTCGCATCTGGACTCCTTGACATGCCGGCTACAATCGATGCTTCTGCTGTTCATGTTCACCAATTATGGTTCATATTGTGCACTTGGTGGCGATGATGGATCTTTGCGAGGTTGGTGATTTCTTTCATACACATTTACAATTTTCATGGAAATATCTTTACACAAAATTGGTTTTTGACATGCCTGTGTTGTGAAAATTTAAATTCGTCATCTTGGATTGTTTTTTTTTTGTTTTGAAATCAAATTTAGAAAAATAAATAATAAAATGCAAACAATATGAAAAAATGGCCAAAAATATGATTATGAAGCCATGGCCAGAAGAAAAAAACTGGAATGGCAGATCATATAATCAACTACACTACTTCCAAGTGGACCATGAAAAGTAAGAGCTCCTTCCTTGTCCCCCGGATGCCTCCCGTTCACAAGAACAAGATCAAAAGGTTTACAAAAGCCTATCAAAGTTCTTTCCTGGGAATTTACTGTTTGATCCTTTGAAGATCTTTTTGGAAGATAAGAGTCTTGTTCAGAACTGAGATTCCAGCAAACCTGAGAAATCGGGCAATCCTCATTCTGAAACTGCAATTAGGCCCATTCAAGTTGTTCGTCTGTCTCACCACCCACTCTCAGGGTTGGAAAAAACATGTTTTTTTTTTAAACATAAAAAACGTTTTAAACGTTTAAAACATGTTTTTTTGTTTTAAACATTTTTTCATCTGTTTTATTTCCGTTGTTTAAAACATGTTTTAAACGTGTTCCAAAAGCTGCCAAGGCTAATTTTGTAACAATTTACTGACAATGGTACCTGAAAAAGGCAACAATAATGGTTTTATTGATAACAATAACAGAAAAACATTGAAAATTGAGAGTAAATAAGCAAAAAGCATATTTTCTTTCTTTTTGCAGATTGTTTTAAACAAACCATTTCAAACAAGTTGCGGTTGTTTTAAACATGTTTAGGTAAAACACGTTTAAAACACAACTTTGTTTTAAACAAACTGTTTTAAACAAGTCGTGGTTGTTTAAAACATGTTTAAAACAGATATTTTAAACAAAATGTTTTAAACGAACAACCCTGTCCACTCTGCAGTTCAGATCTCCCAAAATTGTTGTATTATCACTCCCATCTCACTACCTGTTCCCAGCCACTCATTTATAAAATAATCTAGTCTTTCAGAGAGATCATCAACTGGGCTAATATAGGATCCAACGACAAACATGGCCTTTCCCACACCCAGTCCACCCTTTAGCTTAATCGAGATAAAACTTGAGTGTTCACCAACCACTTCTACATTCCCCATACTTTTCCGCCAGATTTTCAGCAGGCCCCCAAATGGTCTTCCCTTTCCATTTTCATTGTGCCTTGCCGGTACAAAAACAAGGTCATGTTTCTAAAAGTATTTTGGATCCCTTGGTAATTTGATTCAAGGAAGCTCTCACTCAGCCACGTTTCTGCTAAAAACACAACATCATTTGCATAAATGAGATCAACAAACTCAGTCAAATCATATTTGTACTTTAAACCATGAACATAAAGATAACAAATTTTTATCTCTTCAGAATTAGTCGAGACGATAGGTGTCCTTTTTTTTAACTATGTTGGGGGCCACAGGCAGTAAAAGCCATTGGACGCGGTAAACCCCGGTCAGGCATGCATCATTTTTTTGCCTCGGCAATTACCACAACAACAATTAAGTCGTCATGTTCTCTCACCGAGGTAGCATGCATCTTTTTGGCCAGCGAGGTGAACGGATCGGATAAGTCAAACACAGGTACGGTGCATGGAAACCCAAGGAGGGTGCAGTCAAAATGGCCATAACAGAGGAAGAAAAAAAAATTAAATAAATGAGACAATAATTTTACAATTTTACAAGCAATGGTCAACGACCAACTCTTTTTTACATACCAAGGAGGACAGCCAGTTGTTTAAGGGCTTTGTTCTATCCCCCTGTGGAGCCTGCCAAATGGTTTTTTTTTTTTTTTTTTTTTTACAAAAACGAAAAGATTTTTCATTTCACCCTATCAGTTACAGGGTCATCCCCGACCCCCAAGTAAGTGGTTACTCCGTAAAGTTTTGTGTTCTATTTGCCTAAGATTAACCTTTTTTCAATTTCTTTTCCCTTTTTTTGTGCTCGCATGTGCACTCATTGTCTAGGGATACCACTTCAACTATCTGTGTTCTATGGTGTTTGCCTTTCTTATCGAGCATCTTGGTGCTCTACGGTGATTTATGCATTGGATTTTGCTTGGCATCTACATTTTGGCATCAACATCGGTTATTATCCTGCCTGCAATCAATGTATCTCAAATACGAGGTAAGATTCTGACATTTATCAAACTACCAATTGGCTTCGAATGTGTCCATAAATGGTGAGTGTACATGCATCACAAAGAATATTTGTGCACAAAAATGCATTCCTTGATTTAAATTTGAGTTAAATAAAAAAAGAAAAAAAAAACAATAGCAACAACCAACCAGGTCATTGTCAGAGATGCAAAAGAAGGAAGCAGTGAAGATGGTATCTCGCCAGCAGCATGGTAAAAATTGTGTAGGTATTTCCGCACCATGATGAAAGAGCAGCCAGGTATCCATCAAAGATGAGAGGCAAAAACAGTGAAGGTGATATCTTGCCAACAGCATGGGCCAGATTGATCAGATCCGAAGCATAACATGGCAATTGATGCAAAGACCATATCGTCAAAGTGAAAAGAACACACCGTTGCATCAAACTCGTAGAAATTTTGTTGAGAATGTCGGAGAACAAAAACAATTCACAAAAGCGACAAATTCACCAATAGGTAAAATCATGAATCGAAGTAGGTGGGTACTTAGTGCAAAGGGGTAGGTAGTAAAAGAAGGGGAAGAGAAAAAAAGGAAGCATTAGACAAACTCTTGAGTGAAAATGCTGCGGAGCCTCTACACCAAAGTTCAGCTTAGACGGACGACCTCCAAGAGGGATGCTGTTTGAACCGGTTGCTGGTGGTTGGCCAGGTACCTACCTAACCGAAAACCATTCTTCGGACCAGGTGAACGTCCAGGGTCGATGTCACCATGTCGACCTTCCTGCACGATTCCATCAAAGGGACGACCATCCACAACCCAGTGGCCTCTTCTAAAGTGTGCCCTCTGGGCCGTGCCATCCTGTATCATCTGCCGAACACTGCCCATTCCTCTTTTCTTTTCCAGCAAGTCCTTTCTCGTCAAGTCCTCCACAATGAAGAACTGCTCTCCTCTCAACACCTCCTTCTGGTACTCCAGAACAATTGCTCGTTCTGGACGACAGAGCATCTTCGCCACAATATGACGGGGTCTTCCGCCCTGAAATCGGCCAACTCTGTGAGCATTTTCCACAGCACCTTCAGCCAGATAAAACTTGACCATGATCATTCCGACCTTGGCCATGACATCCTCGTCCCTCTCCTCCGGCATTTTCATTTTTAAACATGGACAAGGAAGGAGCTCTTACTTTTCATGGTCCACTTGGAAGTAGTGTAGTTGATTATATGATCTGCCATTCAAGTTTTTTTTTCTGCTGGCCATAATCATATTTTTGGCCATTTTTTCATATTGTTTGCATTTTATTATTTATTTTTCTAAATTTGATTTCAAAACAAAAAAAAAAACAATCCAAGATGACGAATTCAAATTTTCACAACACAGGCATGTCAAAAACCAATTTTGTGTAAAGATATTTCCATGAAAATTGTAAATGTGTATGAAAGAAATCACCAACCTCGCAAAGATCCATCATCGCCACCAAGTGCACAATATGAACCATAATTGGTGAACATGAACAGCAGAAGCATCGATTGTAGATAACGTAATAGATAGGTAGGCTAGGCTTGACCAAGGTGGGTACTGGGTACCTACCTAGGTAAGTAGGTAAAGGTAGGTAGGCCTAGGTAGTAGGTATTAGGTAGGGAGGTAAATAGGTACCTTCATACTTTCATTTCCCCCATTGAGTTTCCTTTTGTAGGTAGGATATCTTCGTTTTTTTTTTTTCGGTTATTAGGACCCAAATCTTATCGCTTTTTTTTTTCTTCTATTTTCCAATCATGCAATAATTTATTTCACGAACCGACGATGTTTGGCTGGTTTTGACCACCTCTGAATGGACATTCCAATTGAATTTGCGCTTGTGAATTTTTGGACTACCACTGTTGGTCCAAGCATCGTTTGATGTGTTTTGAATGACGACGACCACTGTTGGTCTGAGCATCGTTTGCTGTGTTTGAATGACGACGACCACTGTTGGTTCCAAGTATCGTTTGCTGTGCCTCTTCATTTTTTCAAACATCATTCGTGTGCTTCTCCTGCGGTCTTGATCATCCCCCGACTGAGTTGGAATTCTTGTCGAGTTAGTTTTCGTTTACATGCATTTTATGCTAGGTACCTATCTCGGGACACTTTGCTTTGACCGGTGCGCTCTAACTGTTTTTGAGGGGGGCAGAGAAAAAAATGCCAAATGGTTTCACTGTAAATGCCTTGGCATCAGCGAAGGAGATTTTGACATTCTGTCAAAATACAACACTGTGCCCGTGGTCCTGTGGTGACTGTATGACGGGTATGGCATCCATCGTGTCAGCTGCATGCACAAATGATATCAGTGCTGATATGCCAAGTACCCAGACTTCCAAATGGCAGCAGCAAAAAAAGGTGCCAAGAAGTTCAGCCAAGGTGTTGGTGGTGCTGATGATCATGATGGATTCAAATTGTTTGTCCCGCAAGGCCGCAAACACTTACAGAGATTCTTAACCAGCAGGTTGCGAATAAGAAGGAAATGGAATCGCTGAGAAATGTGCAGCACACTCAACCGGAAGAGCTGCAGGAACTTCTGCAGTGGAAGACTGAGGCCATGAGGAGGCTCACGGAGTTGGAGAATCATCGGTCTGAGGACCAGGTTTCCCACTCTCCTGTTGTTGCGCAAATTGAGAAGGAGATTGCTGGTCATCAGCAAGAAGCAAGCCGTGCTGAGAGTTATTCCAGGAGGTTCAACAAAAGGATCATTGACATGCCGGAGGAGAGGGACCAGTTGGGTGTGTGTTTTGGAGGGAAGATCAGGGTCCAGACCAGGACCAGGGTCCAGACCTAGGACCCTGGACAGGCCGGATACTATCAAGTATTTGGGACTCCGATTCAATTCTGAATTGAGTTGGGTGCCACACATTAGAAATATTGTGCAAAGAGCATCAAACCAACTGAAGTTCCTTATTAGGAACTACAGCTATGCTTCAAGAAAAGTTAAAACTATTTTGTACTTCTCTACTGTCAGGTCTTTGTTGGAGTATTCTACCACATCTTGGTCACCTTTTCAAAAATGCTATGTTGATGCAATCGAGGCTGTGCAGAGAAGGGCTGCAAGATTTGTTTCCGGTAACTTTTGCTTTGATGCAAGTGTTACGTCCCTATTAAATGACCTTGGTTGGGATTCACTTGAGAAGCGAAGATTTTTGCATAGTCTCTCAATGTTTAGGCACTGTATCCTAAAACATGGTGGATGGGGTGACGGACCATGGATTCTCACACAGAACAACAACCCCACCAGGGCAAGCAAGTTCCTGTCATTTGTTCCACCTATGCTGTTGAAAAACATTGACAGGCATTCATTTTTCCACCGCAGCATTTTTCTGTGGAATCAGCTTTGCCTCCCAGAAGATGTTCTCCACTTTCCCGAGGAAAAATTCAATATAGTTGTTCGGGCGAAATTGGAGTACTTAATTCAGATGTAGGTAGGTAGTTGCTTCACCGATCAGCCCAGATTTTTGCTGACCTTACCCCCCCATCTAAGTTAAGCATGTTGTAGGTTTAGAGAGGGATTTTTTGCAATTTACTTATTCGCTCCCCCCTTTCTTCTTCTTCGTTTTTTACTGAAATCACTGTTAGGGTACATGCATTCTGGTTTACCTGCACTATTTCACCATGTTGGAATTTGGCTCGGCCACTGAATTTTGTTCTTGACAATGTTTGACACCTGCTTGGAGCCTGTTCATTTTGAACTTTTCGGGACCCTGCCACTGCATAAATTTTGCAAGATGTGAACTGTTGCCAAGGTTCGTTTTGTTTCCATTCTTTTATTCCATTCGTTTTGTTCCGTTTTTTGACTTGTTTTGCATGCCACTTGTCGTGTTATCCAATAACTTGATTCGCCTACCTATCTACCTAATCTTTTTCTGGCGAAAATTGAATTTTCCAATGCCATCATGGAGAGGTTGACACCAATTAATCTAATTCACTCCCTTTCTGACAAAATGAAACATGACCTTATTTGTTGACATCGTGCTTTGATGCACTGGATGCAAGGGCGCAGATCTATGCTGAATATTGACCGCGTCCGCATTTTGGTTTGTCCTCTGTCCACGGCAGCTCAGTCGGATGGTCGGGGGCGGGTCCTTCTGAATCTGAAACGCGGGAAGCGCGGAATTTGCGGTCTGTGGCGGTGGTCCCTGAAAACCGGACAGCCGGACAGGACTGCCGGACAGGCAGAAAGGACCGCCGGACCGACCCGGACAGGTTAGGTAAGGTTAGATTACAGATTAGGTTAGGATAAACTATCCTAACCTAATCTAACCTAACCTAACCCGTCCGGGTCGGTCCGGTGGTCCTGTCCGGTTTTCAGGGACCACCGTCTGTGGCTGCCAGTGTGACCGACTTTCGGGTGAATTCCCTCATTTTGAGGTGATCGGGCGCCGTCTGAGGTGACAAAAAATCTGAGGTAAATCTGGGGTAATTTGGGCAAGTACCCAGTCAATTGGAATCATTGGTATTGGTATCAGATTTACTCTGTTCTACAGGTTTTCATGATTGCCATGATGATTGCCATGAAGGCAATCATCAATTTGTGAACAGCAGAGGTTCATCATATACCAGGGAAGGGATGGGAAGGAAACGCGAAGAAAAATAGTTATCTTCAAAGGATTTGAAATGTGTCATCTTATTTTATCCGGGCCTATTGCCCACATTTGTAATTTAAAATACAAACTGCCACATATCCTGCATGCTTGAAATTATCTAGAATTACTCAAGGGTTCAAAAATTCTGGTTCTCGTGATGTGATGTCAAAAATTCTGGTTCTCGTGATGTGATGTCAAATTACAGACCAATTTCAGTCTTGCCCAGACTGAATAAAATAATTCAGACTAAAATAAAAATATAAAATAAAATCTCAATAAAAATAAAAATAAATAGAATAAAAAAAAAAAACTCAGACTCCAGCCCAAGAGTCTGAGTCTGAGATATTTCCTGATGGATTGTCTGAGATATTTCCTGATGGATTGCAGAGATTGGTGGATAGCTTATCCCTTCAGCAGGTAGTTAATTTCATCACACGGCCAAGAGGTTTTCCTCTCCCTGATTAAGTTGGGTCCACTATTGATCTCATATTTCATTGCCCAAAATCAGAGCTTCAGGTAATCCACCCATTGGTAGGTCTTAGTGATCATTATATGGTCTTTGCAGAATTTTTGGTAGATTGTGCATCTCCACCTTCACTGCCATCTGTTCCAGAGGTGGACAGGGTGGGCCTGAATTTTAAAGTTTATGACAAGATTTCCGTGGATAGATTTCTTAGTTTCGCTTTGTTGGATTTCGGAGTTTCTGCTCTCAGCCTGGATGAGCTCTGGGCTGAATTTAAATCATTGTGCAGTTTTTTGACTGAAAAATTCATCCCAAAGAAACAGGCCATTAGATGTGGTGGCTTTTCCTTCCCGGTGTGGTTCACTGCTGGTCTCCGCTCACGGTATCTGCATCTGCAGAAATTATTCAGAAATTGTTTCATTGATTCAAGTCTTCTCCCACGATACTCACTTGCCCTAAGGGACTATCAGCGGGAGCTTTACGCTCTGGAGCGTAAATTTGTCCGTGGACTGGCCATAAATGATGTAATCTCCACAAAACAATTCTGGCGATTCCATCATAGCAAAACTTCAACAGTGCCTGTGGTCCCCATTGAGAGAGATTGGGAGGATGTTCCTCTGTCCTTTGCATTGAAGGTCCGGGAGCACATGAGTAGGCCTACTGCTCCTGTTCTCACGAGTTTCGATTGCAATGAATCTTCCAACAACTTCTTGCGGGATGCTGATGTGCTAACACCTGGACATCTGCTTTCTGCCATTAAATCCTGCAAAAGTTCTTCATTTGATCTCATTGATGGCATCCCTATGGTGCTTTTGAAGAACCATAGTGATGTCTTATCAAAATTTTTGCTGGTCTTGTTTTCTTTGTCATTAGCCTTAAATTATATACCCCCAGACTGGAAGCTCAGTGTTGTTAAGCCCCTCCCAAAAGGTGGCACAACCCTGTCCGTTCACAGTTTTCGACCAATTAGTCTGATTAGCTCCTCTGCCAAGTTGATGGAGAAAGTTGTTGCGGGCTATCTGTATCACCTTCTTGAGAGACAGAAGTTCTTTTTCCATGGCTTTAGATCAAAATTTTCCTGCGAAACCCAACTTACTTGTTTTGTTCATGAACTCTCTGTTGCCATTGGAACCTCTGTCCAAATTGATGCTGTGTTTATCGACCTCGTTAAGGCTTTTGACAGGGTCAGTATCCCCATCCTACGAAATAAACTGGCTGGTCTTAATATCCCTGAAAATTTGTTCTTGTGGCTCTCTAACTTCATTACCGATAGGCATTTTCAACTTCTTGTAAACGGGAGAACATCCGATGTTTTCCCCGTTACAAGTGGTATCCCACAGGGGTCAGTGTGTGGCCCCTTGCTCTTCTTAATTTACATTAACGACATGACATCTGCAATATCGTCTGGTATCAGACTCTTTGCGGATGACATCGTTGTTTACAGACCAGTGCTTCCATAGATGAGGCAGCAGCTTTGCAGCTAGATCTTGATTCTGTTGCAAACTGGTGTGATACAAACTCCATGGGTATAAACGCCTCAAAAACATCTGTTATGTCCTTTTCATCATCCCGTTCACCTGCTCTGCATGATTACAGAGTGGGGACAACTGTCTTGGTTAGGCCCGAAACTGTAAAATACTTGGGGTTGACTTTCAATTCTGAATTAAGTTGGGTGCCTCACATTCAAAACATTGTGAAAAAAGCTTCTAATCAATTGAAGTTCCTTATCAGGAACTATCATTATGCTTCCAGGCGAGTAAAGTCTATCTTATACTTTTCAACAGTTCGGTCTTTGTTGGAGTACTCCGCCACTTCTTTTCTTGGGCACCTTACCAAAGATGCTACATCAATGCAATTGAGGCTGTGCAGAGGAGAGCAGCGAGATTTGTCTCTGGCAATTTTCGTTTTGATGCTAGTTTCAGCATTCTTCATAACAGGGTGGAGTGTGGCCTGGGTTACTCGCAATATGAGCTCGCGGAGGACTTTACTTATGCCCATTCATTAAAAAATCAGAAATTGTTGTGTTCTGAACCATGGGGGTTGGGGTGCTGGAACCCTGGGTTTTCACTCCAAATAATCACTCCATTTCCAGAGCAGGCACATATTCATCTTTTTGCCTCCCATTTTATTAACAAACATAGACAGAAATTGATTTCTTCCAGTCGAACCTTTTTTTATGGAACCAGCTATGTCCTTCCCCAAATATGCCTGCATTTTTCTGAAAGGAGATCATTTAAAAAAACATACGCAACAGTTGGCTGCCAAACTGAACAATTTGAATCCGGCTAGGTCGAATATTTTTAATGGATTAGGCAAGGTACATTCTTTTCCAAAAATTGGATTGGTGGGTGTCAGGAATGAGAATTGATGTTAAGAAAATAAAATTTTAGATTGGGACATGGCATTAATTCTAAGTTTGGCTTCCCCTTTTTCTTTCTTGTTTTTACTTTGAAATTATTCCAAGGACAATTTCTTTGTTGAGCCACAACAATTCATTGAAAGCCAATTAATTATTTGGGCTTCTGCTGGCATTGGAATGATCTTTGCCATCGTTCAATCTGGATGACATCCAAGATTCATTTTGGCATGTTCGGGTTCATCTTCAATCATTTTCAAGGTTTGGTTCTTTTCTGCTTGATCTTTTATTGCTCGTTTGACATCTCTATAATTGGCGGGGCTCGCCCACTTTATTAATTCGAATGCTTTCTGGTTGATGAGCCAAACAATTTATCCCAATTTCGTTTGAAAGGTTCGCCTATACTTGAAATCTATTTTCTGTGTGCACCTTCCATCTCCAATATTGGAAAATGAACGCATTTGAGCCTAAGGCTGTTCAATTTTGACTAAATCCTGTAATGGAATTCATTTTGGGTATCATGGGTGCTTTACATGCACTGAATATTTTGTGCAGTCTATTCCTGGCATTGGATTTTATCTGATCTCCGGACTTTGACGTCCTCTGAATGAAATGCGTCGGCCGGGGGGACTCCGTCTGGCCCAGTTTTTAATTTAGGGGGGGGGGGAATTGGCCAAGCTCTTTTCACGATATAATGGAATTCCTACAACATCAAAATTTGTTGCATTCCCATCAGTACGGATTTAGAAAGGGTCTTTCGACCACTCATGCTATTGCTTCTCTGATTTTGCCTGTTGTTTGTCCCTTGATCTCTCTAAGATATTGTGATCAACAGTATCGAACGCTTTAGAGTGTAAAGCGTTCGATACTGTTGATCACAACATGTTATTAGGCAAACTTGAACTTTATGGGGTTCATTCATGGGACTTCTTTTAAATTATTTCAAAGCTATTTAGATCGCAGATCTCAATTTGTTAGGTTAGATATATGGTGTCAGTTCATCCTCACTTACGTGCCCATATGGTGTGCCTCAGGGATCAGTCTTGGGGCCACTGTTGTTCATTATAGGGGGGGGGGGTAATTTGGCCCTATGTTTTATTCAGACTCAAAAAACTGGTAATGTAGCATCCAGATTGCCAACTTTGCTGCATCATGTTGCAGCCCCATCATTGTTAGATACTTATGCTCTTTAACCAGTTTGCTATTCCATATTGTATTTGAGTTATGTAGCCAAACATGTCACAAAACGTGGTGGACCAAATTACCCCATTTGGGGTAATTTGGTCTCAGTGCTGGAACTCCACAACTTTGAATGTCCAATGACATGGGGTAATTAGATCCAGGAAGAGGGCATGAAAGGGGAAATTTCATCCAAATTTCAAGGTTGTAGGCCAACCGGAGCCAAAGTTATTGACAAATGCTTGTGATTAAGCGGTCACTTTTTGCCAAGCCATGGTGCCCATATCTGATCACTTATCAAACTGGGGTTTGTTGGTTTCTGAAGTCTAAATATCAATCTTTTCAACCGTCAAAAAATTTCTGATGCAGCACTTTTTTAAAAAACTTTTCCGCGACGCCAAAAATGGCCAAAAAACACATGGCGCGGTATAGGGAAAAAAACAAAATGGCGGATAAAAATAAGGGTTAAGGTCGAATGAGTTGCAGTTTGGTTCATCAAAAATCTTCCTCTTTTTTTTTCATCATATTTTTTTCAGCCCGACAGTAAAAACTATTGCAAAATAAGCTAACAAAATGGTCAAATGCCTGCTGGGGCTTGGTCATCATGGAAAACCAAATTTCCCAGGATGGGGCCAAATTACCCCTAAAAACCTGGTTTTCGGGGTAATTTGGCCCACATTTTCATTTCCCAATAGAGAAACTCCCAGAAATAAATCTGCAAACCTGATCACAGGCATTCTATCTTGAACCCATCACAATGATGTACCACAAATCCCAGAGATTTTCAGGTGGAGGAACTTGAACTTTAATTTAGTTTTTGGAAATGTCCCAAAAGTGTTGTTTCATAAAAAATGGGAAAAATAACATGACAGTTTTGACAGGCCATAAGATTGCCTTTAGACAAAAACAATATCTTGAAATGACTGAAATGTTACTACAACAGCATGGGCCATTCATGGAAAAAGTTGCCAGGCCTTAATCTCCAAACAAGAAAACACCGGATCAATCATAAAGTGAAGGACCAAATTACCCCTCAACCAAATTACCCCACCCCCCTATTATATGTAAATGACTTTTTTTTTAACATTCCGATGAACAGTCATTTACTTTTGTACGACGGGTCTTCGATTTGGGATTCTTCACCGTCGCTGATCAAGTCGGACCACCGGTGGCTGGTAGCTGGCGGACATCCAAAGAGGCGGGGCTTGGAAAGAGTACTTCGACGGCGCGGCGATAGCAGAAGATGGACGAAGGAGAGATCTGACGATTGGGCGGCCCCCCACTGCCCGAGGTTTCGACCACAGGAGGCTCCTCTGGTTTTCGGGAACCGGAGTCGAGACGACTGCACGGAGGATCATTCTGGAGATCATCAGAAGTCATCGAGGGATTCGAAGTACTCACCCCAGGATTGAGCGGTCTGGCAAAGCTGCTCTCCTGGTTGTTGCCATACGGGGTCATGGGCCCATTTCCCCCTGGCGGGACGTATGGCGACACTTACTCGCATTAGCGTCCTAGAGTGCCCTTCGGGAGTCTCTAGTGGCTGTGTGAGAATGAGTCTCTCCCTGATTCCGAGCTTGGGCAAAGCGACGATGAAGGGGTTGACTCTTCCAAGCTCTTCCTCAAGCCTCCCTGTTCCTGAGTCAGGGACTGACCGTCAAAACCGGTTCTTAACAGTCCCCATGATGGAACAGGGAAACCCCTGCTATGCCAGCAGGTTTGGGAGAGTGCAGGGGCACTCAGGGGAGCTGGTGCCTAGGCTGCTACCGGACTTGGGAGTGCCCACTCCTTCGAGAAAGGATAGCAAGACTAGCATGCAGCAGGAGAAGCCCAGTGACAGGACAACCTTCCAGCCTGTCACTGGTGGAAAGAGTATCCCTTCCCCTCCAACTTCCCATCCTTACCCATCCTTGTATTTTATTTTATCTCCCCTCTTTCCTATACTTTTATTTTAACTTTATTCCTCTTTCCCGCTGGGTTGGATTTGGGATCCGCGCTTTTTAAAGCGGATCCCGACACGTCGATGAGTGAGGCGAAAGGCCAGAGGCCCGCCTCAGAGACCCCAGTCTATCCCCCCCCCTTTTGTACGACGATGATAGTAGGTACTCTGCTGCACTCAGGGAAGAACATAAGAGAACTCATGGCACACTTACAAGATGATCTCAATTTAGCAGCTGAATGGCTTTCCATTAATAGATTAAGGTTACACGCCGAGAAGACAAAATTGGTCGTTTTCCGTACACGGCGTAAGGGCCTCCCTCCATCCCCTGACCACAGTCGGTTAAGTCTTGGAAACACTGAGATTCCTGTTAGTGATTCTCTGCGTTTCCTGGGTGTTACCTTAGACTCTTTCATGGACTGGAAATTGCATTTAGCTTCGTTGCAAAAAACTTTGAATTATTTAAATTTGTTATTCACTTTTGTTCGTGTCTCTTAATCATTACTACACACACTTTGGTTGTGCTATTTTTTCATCAGTTCATTCACGCCTTGTCTATGCCATTGAATTGTGGGGATCGACTTATAAATCATGGCTTGTGCCACTACTAGTAAAGCAAAAATCGTTTGTGCGTGTGATCCAAAGAGTAAGAAGGTCCACGCCCACTGCACCATTCTTCATGAGCTTTGGATTTTGCCATTATTTCATTTAATCCTATTCCACCAGCTACTCCTGGCATTTCAGTTAATTTCTGGATCCTTATCAATAGATGGTATAAAATTTAAATTTTTGGGTAATTTGGCTAGTAGGCCTACCAGGGCACTTGATTCTAGGAAAATTATCCTTCCAAAACCTCAAACAAACAATAGGAAGGCATGTCCTGACTATCGTTTGGCTTTCCTATGGAATTTTCTTCCGCATGGCCTAACATCACTTAAAAGCAGGGCGATCTTTCGGCAGGAACTCTTAAAATTTCTCTGGGATGTGGACTTTGAACCCATCACATTATTTTCTTTTCAAACCAAGACATTGTTTAGTGTTTTCTGTCACCTTTGTTTGATCTTTTCTTTTTTATCTCTTTTTTTCCTTTTTATTTTGGTCATCACTGCAATTATTGTACACTAAAATTATCATTTTTAGTTCACAGCAGCGTCATTTCTTTTGCTGCGAGAATCTCACACGTCTCACTAAGTTGTTGCGCTGATAACGGTTTGCACAAGAACTTGCACTTTAGTTTTTTTTTTATATATAAAGAATAGCAAAGGGCCTTTTGGGGGTGGGCTCTTCAGCTGGCGATGCCAATATCCTCCCTTTCCTGGCCCAGCTCATCATTTCGATTGGGTATCGAAGTTTAGGAATGCACAATGGGTGGGTGCTTAGGCCTCGCACCAATTTGGTACTTCGTATTGAATACTTTTCGCAGACGTATCCATTTTGCCTAATGTCCTCTTTTCTTTTTCTTTTTCCAACCTTGCAAATAAAAAAAAAGTGGCAAAGTCTTTTGTGTGCAAGGCGCAAAGTATGAATGGGATGATGTGGGCGAAAAGAAGCCCTGGGGAACACCCCGAAAACCATACACCAGTTTACAGTTTTACAGTTTTTTACAGATGTAAAGTCGTCTTTACGTCGTGAGCGTGGTCTTAAAGCCGTCTCTCCTTTTCTTGCATGTATTTTTTCCTCCCTTTCTTTTCCTTGTTTTCTTCCTTTTCTTCTCCTTCTTTTTAGGTTATTGATGAATCTGAAGGTATGCAATCTTGACTGATCTACAGTTTGATTTTTTGATGATTCTGGAGATTGGTTACATACCTACAGTTGGATGAACTGGGGGGGGGGGGGGGAGGAGATCTCCGACAAACTCTGACGGGATGGCTGACACTGAATGAATGACAACAGATGTGGTATAACAAGGGCGGACAAGGGGAATTGATGACCGAGGAGGAGGATATGACAGGGCAATTGACGAAGGATTTGTGGCATTACTGATGTACGATGACTGATGAGAAGGAATGGATGAGGTGGGATCATTTCCTGGGTATGGACTGGCAGTTTTGGAGAGAAGTTTCGTACCATGTTTTTCATGTGTTTTGTTTGGCTTTATATCCGGTTTGTTTTAATATTTTTTTCTTATTTTTTTTTTAATTTTTTAGTGTTTGGCGAAAAGAAGACGAAAAACGTACTTCAGTCTTGAGTCCTTTTGTCGAGAATAAAGTCGTCGCCGATGAAAAAATCTGATAATTTGGAAGGCTTCCTTTGAGCACGGCATGGTTTCTTTATTTGGCTCACCTAGGATCTTTTCTTGCCATTTCAGAGCAATGGCAAGAAAAGATCCAAGGTGAGCCAAAAAATCGTCGTCGGCGATAAAGTTGGCTTGGCGTCGGAGAGTTACCAACGAGAACAAAGATGTCACTCGTCCACGACGTCAACAGAGCGGTCGCAGATGAGAATAAAGTAGTCGGAAACGAGAGTGAAGGCGTCGATTACGGCCGACGAGAATAAAGACATCGGCGACGAGAATAAACTAAAGTCGTCACCGACGCCAATCAAACCTAACTCAACCCACCAAACGTAACCTGTGGTTCCGCATAATTCGGTTGTTCCGTGAACCCCCATGTCTCCTGTTGGTCCGCGTCTGCATTTTAGTTCGTCCCCAATAAAATCGTTCATCAGGAGAGGGTGAACGCCCCCAAACAATGCCAATGTGTGGATAAAATACTTTTGAAAAGAAAACCGAAAAGAAAAATTGAAATTAGGTATGAATTTTTTCAATTTTTCATTACTTCATGTCCCGAGTGGGAAATTTAAGAACTTTGTGCCGAGACTTTCATTCAATTCAAGTCCAGTGGTGCACCAAGGGGGAAGGGGGCAAGCTCCCCCAAAACACAAATTCACAACTGAAATGTGGAAAGAAAATTATGAATCTGAAAGCGAAATTGAAAATTTGAAGTGAAAATTGCAAGATTTTTCCACCAGAAATTCAAGATTTTACACCAAATGGAAGATCCAAGATTTTCCAGAATTTTCCTTGTTTTCGACACCTGAACAAGAATTATTAAGTTTTAAAATTTTCCCATCTTGACTTGCAAAAGTTCTTCCACCTCTGGGGCCCATCATCCCTTGGTTGGGGACCCCAACCAAGGGCCTTGCCCTGTAGAACCTTTCTGGTACGCTTCTCGGAATCCGCCAATCCGGACACTGCTCTGGGATATTCTCCCGAGTCCACATGTGCTCATGGGGCCGAGGGTTACCTTCAGGGCTGCAAAAAGTCGTTTGGAGCCCTGGAGCACGGATTTTGGAGCCTGGTCAAATTTTGGTCGATGAGCTTTTTTTTTTGCTCGTCAGCAGCTTTTTTTTTTTTTGCTCGTCAGCTTTCTTTTGCTGGTCAGCCCGTCTCGGTCCCTGTCGAAAAATCCAAAAAGTTTACATCGCTCGCGCCAATCTGTATGTTTTTTCAACCTGGACGAAAGTTGTTTTTTTTTTGCTCTCCGGCACTCCGGCCCAATATCGATCCCGGTCGGCCCACAACGGTCCCGGGAGCAATGCTCCCGTGCTCCCGACTTTTTGCAGCCCTGGTTACCACCCTGGTAAAAGAAAGTTATTCCTTTTTTCTTTTGGCCAGAAGGTCTTTTTTTACTTTTGACCCTTTTTTACTCGTGTCGTCGAGAGAGCTCATCCTCCGGAGCGGATTAAACCAACTATGTTGCCCGCCGCTCCCATTGGATGAATTTGATCCTATAGGATGAATTTGAGATCATGTGGCTTTCTTGTGCTTTTCTCTTTCTTGTCAATTGGCCAATGATGACCAGCTTTTGCTGAATTGTAGTATAGTTCCGCCAGACCAAGATTAAACTAAACAAATTAGAAATTGCATCAAGTTTCCTCTATTCCGGCGAAATTCATGCGGGGTGCATGGCCAACCTAATGTCATGTGAGTAAGATTTTGCTGGGTAGTAACTCCGGTTCTCGATTGTAGCTGATCGTTTTTAAAAAGTAATGATAAAAATTATTGAAATGATTAAATTACTGATTAAATGATAGGCCAGGTCGACTTGCTGCACAAGCGGCCTACTTCGCAGGGTGTGCACATGCAGTCGTGATCAGTGCTCAAAGTGTCCCGAAAAAAGGACAGGAGCGCTTTCCAAAAAAAGGGCACCTGCAAAAATTGTATAGGGCACTTCGTCCTTCGAGGAGGGCACTTTGTCCTTTGAGGAGGGCACTTCACCCTTCGAGGAGGGCACTTCGTCCTTCAAGGAGGGCACTTCTGGCATCATGTTGGGCACTTCACCTATCGAACAGGGCATGATATGGTCGATCAATGTACCAAGCAGAATCTCGAGACACCACAGACAATTTCCATTGTTGTTCACATTGAGTTGATGTTTGACAAGTTCCAGGTTGCAACTGTCAGCTGAGCATACCCTTGAAGTTTTTTTATGCCGTAATTTTTAATTATCTTCGGAGAATTAAAAATTTTTATTTTTAATTTTTTTTATTGAGACCTTAAGGTGTTTTGACATGGCACTCCCTGTTCTGAAATGAACAACATTTTTGAAAAAGTCTTCCAGAGTCTTTTCTGTCTGGGATTTTGCTGCCTTTTCACATGTCTGTCTCATGTTTTCTTTTTGCTCGTTTGCTTGCGAGAATTGCTGGGTTATGGCATCCACTGTTCACATAAAATAGAGGAATTTAAGCTGCTCACTTGAGTCACAAACTTTACTTTGCACGATACGGTGCAGGAAAAAATCCTGACGGTGGAGCGTTGAGCTTGCGCTGGGCATAGAGAAACAACAATTCCAAGTCCAATAGAGAGAAACAGAGGAAACGTTATTGGCATCCAGCAATGAAAATGCTATCGACGCTCATTGTCCGGGTTGACTAAACATGCAAGACAGAACACTGCAACTTCATTCGCAGAAATGCGGGAGAAATTTATGGTGGAGTTTCAATTTGTGAACAGCTTGCATGGCGCGAGAAGTTGTGTTTGGAAAATGTTCGCTGCTCTCTCAAATTGGGCATGTCATTTTTGTAGACGATTGCTTGGAATAATTGTACCCACAGCGCGAGAAAATTAATTGCACTCAATTGGTGTCATTGTTTTTGGGTTTTCGTGGACATCTGAAACCCATAATCGATATCTTGATTTCCTCTCAGAAACTTGACACATTTCCATGCAACAAAATCCCATTTTTTGAACATGAAATCATTGCAATTCTCACAGTCGTCTGTGAAAGATTGAAAAACGGCATGTATTTATGGCAAAAGTAATTTTCTCGCTACTCTACACCTGCACATGTTTGTAGCTGTGGCAGGGTGAGTGTTTCCTGGTGCAGTGTTTTTGTGGTCGGTTTAGCTGGGGCACTAGCGGGGACACCGGCATACTCTGGATCAGAGCAACACGCCTGCAGCACCCACGCCTCTTCAGGCTCATCCACGCACAACCGGCCGTGCTTCCCAGTGGCCAGTACAGGCCCTTGCCAGGGTCGCCAGGCACAAGGCAGTACCACTGACGGGTGAAATGGCTTCTGTGTTTTTGTTAACTGCCAAGCCTCTGTCTTGGAACTGGAGCAAGTGTTCTGTGATGAGCACAGTGTGATGCTCACATGGGATCTGACCTGACCTGTTTAATGTCCCATCCGAAGGAGAAGAGAGACTTGGCCACTGCCACCTTCCAGCAGCACAAACGGGGAACAACTTCAAGGGGTCGCCCGTCCAAGTTCTGTCCTGGACAAATCTTGTGAACCTAGTGTTTTGTACTGAACATCTCTTACTTGAAATTACTGAACAGCTCTTGGTGTGGTTCCAAATTCAAATTTGAGCGCAAGATATTTGTCTGTTTCTTTGCGCATCTTGCATTTTCGGCGATAAAACTATGGCCAAGGCGATTCATCTTCCAAACGTACTCCGTACTAGTAATGCATTACTCTTGCAAAATCTTATTGAAAAAGTGCACAAAAATGTTGTAAAGAAGAGAAACAGGATGGGCGTGATAAAGCGCTGAAATGTTCTGCAACAAAAATGCCTGGAAAAAGTTGCATGATGGTCAGGGCGATCTTTTGTTCTTGGGGAAATTTGATGCAATTTGGGGAAATTTTTGACGAGAAAATTCCAAAAGCTCCTTGCGGGCATACTGGCGGAAATTGTAGGCTGGACAGCAAGTCCAACAACTGAATGCATGTTAGGGTCGTGCAGCAGCCGCTGCTTGTGGCTCAGCCCAGATGGTGTGTTCAGCCGCAGTGGGTTTTTTTTTTTTTTTTTTTTTTTTTTGCAATTCTTCTGTGATGCTTTCTTCATGCAACATCGAATTTCTCATAGGCCAATGCTTCAAAAAATCCTCAAAATTCATGGTGTGTTTTGTCCACTTTCAGTTTTTATAGAATTTTCAAACTTTAGATTTCATTTTCTCAGCAGTCCTTCGAGCCAGAAAGGTGAAAAATTGCATTCCCTTTGCCAATGGCCTTTCCTTAGCCCATCCCTTCGCCAAGTTTTGAGTTGATGATTTTTTTGAAAATATCTTGCACAAACACTGCTAGGCACCCAATCGCGAAAATTCACATCATTTGATTTTTGGCTTGGGTATTGATATTTTGCATGTGGTTTTTTTTACAAAATAGACCCAATAAAATTTACTAGAACTTTCCTCTGTCTCCTTTGGAGCCGAGTGCAGGGTTAAGAATTATTGAGGTCAGTGCAATTTGCATGATGACCTTTGGCGGTTTTTTTTCTGTTTTGTGCAGTTTTGTTTTTGGACATGGAGCAAGGTTCTAGTTAGGATAATTGCAAGGTTTCAGTAAATTTTCTGAGATAATAATCCCTGGAATATGTAGTGGAATACTCCCTCAAAGTTTCAGCTTTTTATATCCAACCATTTTGAAAATCTATTCATATGAATTTGGTGTGGATGTGGTAAAGTGTACCTACGTAGGTTGTCACGTAAAAAACATTTTAAAATTGCCTACCTGCTAACCGAAGGCAAGTTCCATCAGCAAGCATTGGCTGAAACAGGTGCAAGTTTGTCATATCTTTACCAATTTTTTAGAACTTTTGACTTTTTGGAAAGAACAAACATACAGCTACAAGGCCTTATTAGATATTTTGTAAAAGTGATTTTTTTTTATAAAAATAAGTTCGTGGGTAAATTTAGGGGGTCTCCTTCACCAGTCAAACCTGGATCCTGTGCTCAGTACCTACACAAGATACATACTCTCGCATTTGCCGACTGCCATGCCAGGTATACATGCTCCTTTCCATAGTTCATTCCGGCGCGCGTACTGAGTATGCATCGCGTGTCATTTAAATCGATGCATTTTTCGATAAAATGCGACATCTGGCATCAGCTAGGAATTCAATGTTCGAAAAGTTGGCAGAAGTGCGATCAAGCAGATCCACCACCGAATTCGGTGTTTAAATTGCTGCAATTTAAATGGCGTTTAAACCGTTTTAATTGGCACAATTTTGAAATCTTGCAGCTTTTGCTTTTTGTTCCTGGCAGAGGCCCATTTTTCGTGATCATGTGACATCACTCAGCAGCTGAAAATATAATTTTTGGGAAGTGGACAAGTAGGCCTACCTAATAGCCATAATCTTATAATCTGCCAGATGCTTGTTTTATGCAATTCGGTGCAGTGGTTCTGAAATGGCATCTCATTGAACTTTCCGGTTTTGTTTTTCAATTTTGTTCCATTTTGATGCTGTTTGGGGGATTTTGTGGACAATCTGACCTGTTTTTGCACAAAAGTGTTCAGAATTGTTCAAAAATATTAGCTAAGAGATGTTTTTAGTGGAACAGAACAGAACTCTGGCTTGGTAGGGCAGGAAATGCATGCAATTCTGTTTTCGCTTTTTGAAAATCCTTGCTGAAATTATTTATTCCGGCAGGGGCGATGTTCCATTTTCTGAAATTTGCGACAAAACATGTTAAAAAGATAATTCCAGGCTTGAGGGCTTAAATGAGTCCTAATTATACAGGGTGAGTCACCTTGAATGTTGGTTTTTTTCGATCACATTTTCTGCGAAAACGGTTGCTCCTACAATTGTGGTGCCATGGAGGTTTTGGAACCTAGTTCCATTGTGGTTTGTTTGGATCCATTGGGCTCTTCTTAATTGCCACCCCCATGCCATTTTTGGAGAAGGGTAGTAAGGCCTATTTTCTATGCAGCGCATTATCTCCAGAACTGTGCTTCGGAGCTC
>JASGXE010008881.1:0-26608 GCA_030068105.1 Sinentomon sp. SZTP_YWyxl
CGGCTCCAGATCTGACCCATCCAACTATCGGCCAATTCCTTGACCAGTGTTTGCTCCAAATTGTTTGAACATATATTGTCTCTACCCTGGCTTCCTTTCTAGAAGTGAATGATTATCTCATTAAAGATCAATTTGGCTTCCGCAAGGAAGATCCCGTGAAATGCAGTTAGCGAGAGTGTTCCAAGAATTTCAGAGCCGGACTCGAGCCTCATGTCGATCTGATATTTCTTGATTTCTCGAAAGCCTTTGATAGGGACCCCACCACGACTCCTCTCGAAATTGGCACATCGGGTAGGTGGCAGATTTCTAACGTCTTGGGCTTTCTTGACCTCTCGGCAGCAATCAGTTGTACTAGAGGGTGTGTTCCGACGTTATTCCCGTAACGTCTGGCGTTCCTCAAGGAAGTGTACTTGGTCCATTTTATTTCTTGTCTATATCAACGACCTTGCTTCAAACTTGTCCTGTAAGTGCGTTTTTGCCGATGATTGTCTAATTTACAAATCGTCCGTGAGGCTGGAGACAGAACTATTGCAGCGGATCTTAGGCAAATCGAATCTTGGTGTAAAACAAACCAGATAGCTAAATTTTGACAAGTGTGCCCTCCTTCCAGTCACATCAAAGTTGTCTCATGTTCAGTTCCAGTACACTCTGAGTTCTGGTGTCTTAAATTCCGTGAACGAATACAAATATCTCGGCTTGACCTTTTCAAGAAAACTTAACTGGGGTAAGCATGTTTCCTCAGTTATTAGCAAGGCTAATCGTATGCTGTACCTAGTGAGGAGGACTCTAAAGCATGGAACGAGTGACACCAAATTCGCCGCATATTTTTCCCTTGTTAGACCACTTCTGAGTATTCTTCGGCTGTTTGGGACCCTTTTAAGCTGAGCGAAGTTGAAGCCGTAGAAGCCATCCAGAGGAAAGCGGCGAGATTTGTAACTAATCGATTTGCAAGATTTGATAGCCCCTCCGCTATGATTAAAGACCTAGGATGGTGTTCTCTTGCTGGAAGACGCAAATGCTCGAGGCTTGCCTTGCTCTCTCACATCTATTCTAGTTCATGTTCTTTCCTAACTGACTTGAGATCTTCTATACAGCCTCCAAATTATACTTCTCGATGGGACCATAGAATGAAAATCCAGCAAATAAGCTGTAAAAGGATGATGCCATTATTCTTTTATTCCTCGCACTATCCGTGACTGGAATTCCCTGCCTCGGGACTTAATGAGTGAATTATACCATTCCGGTAAAGCATCATCCAAGGCCTGGTTTCAAAAGAACCTGTATTCATGTTAAGGCGTTGTTTATTGCTTTCATTTGTCATTCAAGCAGATTGATTCATTGATTTAACAAATTCCCAGGAATTCATTCCTATCGTTTACTTCTACGTTTCACTTCATTTGCCTGCTTTTCGCAACGATTTTCATGCCTTATGAAACTTTGACTGTTCAATACCGAAGGTTAACTATTCTGCCTTTTTAATCTCATCTTCTTTTCGTTTCAGGTCTTAATTTATTTCATTTCAGGTTTAATTTTGTTTTTTTTTGTCATTTCAGGTTTTATTTTCTTTTGTCCTTTCAGGCTCGGATGCAGTTTGCCTTTTCCTGCCGTTTAACCTTTTGTGCATGACTGCATGCAAAAAAAAAAAAAAATTAGATACATATAGATAGTTGATAAGACAAGATAGAATTAGCAAAGTTTTCTGCACTTGTGGCAGAGAGTGTGCCACAAGTTGTGGTGTGTCACAAGTTGTGAGTGTTATGTTAATGTTATTGTGTTGAGAGTCGGACAATGGCCGACAGGTTGAGGTAAAATGGTTCTTCTTCTTCTTCTTTGGGTCTTATGGACAGATAGCCTTGGGCTGGTGGTCCGACCGTTCATGTTTTTGTTGTGTCGTCAGCCATGGTCCCGGCGAGGTACTGGCAATTGTCACCTGAGAGTAGCTGCTCCAGCACCCACCGCTCCAGGCACCCAATCAAGGGTCCCGGCGAGGTACCGGCATACTCCCGAGGGCAATCGCAACAGCACCCACCGCTCCAGGTCCTAAGACCTCAGTCACAACTGCCGATACTGCCGGTATTATGGCACAGCCAACCCGCAGGAACCGACGTCGAGTATCGGGGGTGATACCAAGTGGCTTCTGTGTTCATGTAACCTGCCAGGCCTCTGTCTTGGACCTGGAGCTAGGTGTTCTTTAACGTGCGTAGTGTGATGCTACACACGGGACCTCCTTCTTAAAGTCCCATCCGAAGGACTAACAGACTGGCCACTTAAGTCTGTCTTTCCGACCGAATTCGCCATGCCTCGCCGAAGGAGGATGCACACACAAGTGCCATGGCAAATTTCATTTACCGTGCCTCGCCGAGGGAGGATGCACACACAAGTGCCACGGCAAATCTCGTGTCCCAGCTGGGATTCGAACCCGCAATCTTCAGATTACTGTCAGCCAGAGTGGCAATGGCTGTCAGCCAGAGTGGCCCTCCTCGCCGAGCCACCGGCCGTATGGCTGTCAGCTCAGATGGCGGTTGATGATGATGATGATGAAGCAGACATCCCCTCAAGATTAGCATTTTTGAATAATTGGAATATTTTGCGTCGACCAATAATAGTAGGAGGTTTCTTCAATGCCAAATCTATTAGAACAACACCATGGTCAGAAATTCCCTCCTCCACTGAGCATTTATCAATGAAATCCCTGGGACGGGCTAGGGTAACATCTAAAATGTGATTACTGCGGGTTGCAGAGGGAGTAAATTGATCGACGCCAAATTCATCGGCAAGGGACAAGGCTTTAGTATTCAAGCACACTCCATAAGACGGATTTACAGCAATTGTGTTAGACTTCCAAAGCACATCAGGAAGATTCAAATCGCCAAGTAGAAGCAACGGCGACCCACTTTTTTCAACTGGGTTCTTTTTATCAGCAGCATCGAGTTGCTTTTTTTTTTGTTTTTTTTTTGTTTTTTGTTTTTTGTTTTTGTTTTTTTTTGCCGCATTTTTTTTTTTGTTTTTTTGTTTATTGCGGCAGTTTTTTGTTTTTTGTTTTTTTGTTTTTGTTTTTTTTTCTTTTTTTTTGTTTTTGTTTTCTGTTTTTTTCGGCAACCATGTGAGAAATAAATGTTATCATTTTGACAGAGTTTTGATGTATTCAGTAATTCAATAATTTTGATAGACACTAACAACAATACGAGCATAGTCAAACTGTGATGATAAAACGAACTAACTGACCATAATAAAGAGACGAGATGCCTTTGGATGAAAGAAGGATGACAATAGAAGAGACTTCCTGTCATGAAACGGCGTGGACTCACGCAAAAAGAACAAGGCAAGGCAGGGTGCAACGAACAGAGAGTGTTTATCGTCAAAATATCGGTGACACCAGCAGCGCAGCGCAGGTGCATTTCGGCTGAAGAGAAATGACGAACTGTTGAAATACGGAGCTTGTAAAAACAGTCATCGAACACAGGCGATATTTTAAAGGACTTGTTATTACAGGGGCCATATGATTTCAACAGGGCTTGATGCAACTTCACGTCTTACACGAGTAGCATGATGTTTTGCGTCGCATGCTACCTTTGATTCTAAATGGTTCCTGAGTTAATTATGAACTCCATGTTCGAAGACTTTTGATGAGCTCCGTATATCCACGAGAGAAATGATGCAACTGATAAGCCCATGTCAAACCAGCGACGTGCGATAGCTAAACGCATGCTAAACGCATGCATAGCTAAACGCAAAAAAATATGCGTGTCTTGTCATCTCCAGGAGCGACATCTGGCCACCTTCTCCACCTGCTTAAAGTGCGCCCAGTGCTTAATTCTGGCCTGAAGAAAGTGGTCATCCAAATAGGCCGCAACGACCTCGACCAATGTGTTTCTCCTCAAGTTCTGTTCAGGAACGTTGAGGCTATCATTCAGCTCTGTCGCGAAAAGGCTCCTTCCGCGGAACTGTTCTTCTCGGCCGTTATCACCAAGCATGACTTTGACACGCGAGTGCTGTGGCAGGTGAACTCCAAGCTCAAGGAACTGTGCCTTGGAAACATGGTGAAGTTCTTCGACTTCAACTTCAGGTTCTCCCACCGCTTTTGGGCCGCAGACCGTTCCCATCTGAGCCAGCTGGGGAACACAAGATTGGCCCAGCTGATCATCCGTAACATCGGAATTGAGGATGACGATTCAGGTTTGCCATCAGCTGAGATTGATCTCATTCGACTATGAGACGAAAGAGCAACACAGAACTTTTTTGATCACCCTGTTGTTATGATTTTGTTATTTTCTGTCTCTTCGAATCATTATCTGTGTTGCTACATACTTGCTATTTTAATCCGATTATTGGCTTCCATGTGCATGCTTACCATCACAGCACACGCAGGGCCTCTTCAGCGTTGGGGTCATGCCTTGACAATAATGCAGCAGGCAGTCAGCTTTGTTCGACTGCACTTGCTCTTTATTGAATTGCACTTGCTCTCAGAATGCTGCTTTTTCTTCTATTCTGAGCTTATATCCAATGGAATACTCTGCACTTTACACTCTTCTGCACGTGCATCTTGTGACGAGTCGGTGCATTCACTAAACCGATCCCCACTTCTCACTGGAATGAATGCTGTTATAACCCAACCATCCCAGGATGAAATGGGTTCGGTTGTGGTCAAAACGCACATGGGAGTTACTCCAGGTCAATGCATCCACTCAGACACCAGTGCGGGTGAAAGACCTTGCGCTCCACCTCCAACGGACCTTTCCTTTTGTAATGCTATTGAACTGGCACAATCATCACCCGTCTTGATCAATGATGAACCGGACAACTTCCCGCAGTCAGACATGCTTTCTGCCCCTGTGGATCATGGTCTGTCTGTGGAAGTAATCTCGGAGACTCCTGACGCTGACGGGCCAAGAGTGCGTCCCCCTGCTGACTTCCCTCTCCTTCAATGCCACGAAGTCCCGGCTTCTTCCCCAGCTGATCAGTTGTTTCTGAGGACAGTCTCAAGTGGTTCTGCTGATGCTGATTGCTTTTCTCTTTTATTAGAACTCCCATCATCTTCTGATGCCTTGGGAACTTGTCCATATTCTCGCACCAAAATTATTGCTGGCAACTCAAATTCACTCACTTCTGCCAAAAGTCAGTGTCACCATGACCAGCATCAAATTTCGTTGTCTCGCCTCTCCCTTCTCAATGTACACTGTCAGTCTCTCAATTCAAACATCAAAAAAGTTGACCTCGTGGAATTGGCGTGCAAAGAAAAATCTCACGCCATTTTTGCAACTGAAACATGGTTTTCGCCAGACTGCTCCAATTCAGAGATTTTTCAAACTGGTTTCAATATATTTCGCCAAGACAGGGGGTGCCACAACCCTGGTGGGGGCGCAATGTTAGCTATTTCAGACGCTATAGTGTCTGCTCCGTTGCCCTCCAATCACAATGTTTCATTCAACGGTGCCCTTGAGGTCACCTGGTGCCAAATTATGTTTTCTGGTCAAACGCTCGTTCTGGGCTGTGTATATTTGTCGCCCTCCGCAGACCAGACTGCCATTGCAGAACTTCGTCGTTGTATTTTCTCTGTTATTAATCTGGATCTTGATAGTCATTGTAATGTCTCAAATTGTACCAATAATATTATTCTTGCTGGTGATTTTAATCTTCCGGGAATTAGCTGGAAAAATCCTTCAAATCTTTCGGCTCCTGCTAAAAGTGCCTCCTTCCTCTCCCTCGTTTTAGATGCTGGATTTGAGCAACTTGTCCATGAGCCAACGCGCTTCAGTCGAAATGGGACATCAAACACTCTTGATCTGTTATGATTAATTTTGAGCCATTTTCCAAACATGTCGCAGTTATTCCAGGGATTTCTGATCACATGGCTGTATCGTTGACTCTGAATTTCAAAGTACCGTTCAGAGGCTCAGCTGCTTTCAAAACCAGAAACAGTTTCCTAACTACAGCCAAGTAGATTGGGAAAGTTTTGCTTCCATGCTTTTGGACAACGTCCACGTTTTCTTTCAGTTTTCAAACATTGCTGACTGCAATGAGTTGTGGAATTTTCTACATAACCTTCTTCTCTCCTTGTTAGAAAAAATACAGAAGAAAAGAAAAACAGTCGACGTTAGATTTCCATGGGTCAATGTTAAGCTTAGGTCCCTCTTTCGACTGAAGTGTCGTCGGTTTAAAATAGCTTGCCAGTTCCCATCAGATGAAAACTGGGAAAAATATTCCGCTGCAAAAGAAAACGCAAAGAGTCTCAACAGCTCTCTGTTTATGAATTTCATTGAGACTTCAATGCAGACGCCCTTCTCACAACGCTTCTGGTCCTATTTGCGTCAGAAGAGGAAGGGCGCATCCAATGTTCCCACCCTTGTTGCTGAAGACGGAACCCTGATAATTGACAATGTTCACAAGGCGGACGCTTTTGTCGGGTCCTTCCAGACCAATTTCATTCAAAACAACCCACTCTTTAAAACAACCCTCCCTGCATTGCTGAATTCTGCACCATCTAACGATGGTTCAGGTGCTGACTTCTCACTTTTCTTTCATGAAAAAGTTCCTTTTCATTTCAACAAATTCTCAATCGCAAAGGCCATCTCTGCCATGAGCAGCAGGAAAGGTCCTGGTCGAGACCAGATTCCAATAGCAATTTTGAAAAATCTGAAACTACCGCTTTGCAAATTTCTTGAGATTCTTTTCCACAAGATAATTTTAAATGGTTGCTTTCCAGACCAATGGAAGCAGGTCAATATCTGTCCTGTCCCTAAGAAGGGCATTCCAACAGATCCAAATAATTATCGCCCTATATCTTTGATTTCAACTGTTCCCAAATTGTTTGAAAAATTGTTATATAATTTTGATTACTGATTTTGTTGAAACCAATCGTCTGATCCACCCAAACCAGCACGGTTTTCGGAAATTCAAGTCATGCGAGACTCAGTTAACTGAACTAATCTTTGACATTGCATTCAACCTTGAGAAGAAAATTGCCACTACTGCTGTATTCATTGACTTGACCAAAGCATTTGACTATGTGGATCACTCTCTTCTGCTCTCAAAACTTCAGAAACAGGGTTTCCCGTCTTTTTTATTAGAACTTCTAGGGTCTTATCAGAAGTGCAAACGTTGTGGTCGGGCAGTCTCCGTCAAAATCGATTCTCAATCTTGCCACAGGGGTGCCTCAAGGGAGTGCATTGGGACCTCTATTGTTTATCCTTTTCATAAATGATATCTTTGAACGCGCATCATGTGAGATTAGGCTCTACGCAGGTGACATTGTGCTGTACAAAACTACATCATGTTTAGCCGATTATTTAATGCTCCAACAAAATCTAAATAGAATACAAGAATGGTGTGATGAGTCTAGAATGGTCATTAATGTTTCGAAATGCGCCGTGATGAATTTTAGGATGTGCTCCATGGTAAATTCCTGCGAAACTTTTAAAATTAAGGGTGAAAGTATTACCTACCAACCAACATTCAAATACTTAGGGGTTACTCTACAAGAAAACCTAAAATGGGACGAGCACATAAACTCTACTGTCAACAAAGCTAAGCGTGCTCTTGGAATTCTGCGGAGAAACTTGGCCCATGCTGACAGTCAATCTAATCTTAAGGCATTCAAAGCCACAGTTCTTCCCTTGCTTGAATATGCATCCGTGGTTTGGGACCCTTATCTTGTTTGGCACGCTGATGCTCTGGAAAAAGTAAAGAGCGAAGCGTGCGACCACGCGCGCTTTATTGTTAAGATTATCGATACACCACAAGTGTGTCTGACATTATGATGTCCTTAAGCTTGATCCCTGCTTGTAAGAAGAGCGGATAGAAGAGGCCGACATTCTGTTGCAGGAAGAAATGTTGAAGAATATCCTCATATACTTTCCTCCAGATGAGGTCTGTCCTAAGAGTTATCGTGAAAGGCCATAGTCTCCCATCAGAAGTACCAATCAAAATTCCATTAATCAAATCAACTCTTTTTTCTCTCTCTTTTTACCCGAGAACTTTAAAGTCGTGGAACGCCCTACCAAGCAACTCACCTCTTTTAAATGTGTGGCCGCTTCTGGTAAAAGTGTGGCCGCTTCTGGATGGTCGGCTAACTGAGTCTCATATGACTGTACGTCACTCTCTGCACCGTTTCTTTACTCGAAAGTTCACTTACATGTTTCACTCTTTTTTTCTTCTTCCTATCACCTGCTTATGTCATTCTCTATTTGTATTACCACTGGCTTAACATTTATTGTAAAAAGTTATTATTTGTCGTTTATGATTATGTATTTGCACCAAATTAGCAAATTAAATGATTGATTGATTGATTGATGATTGATTGATTGATTGATTGATTGATTGATTGATTGATGATTGATTGATTGATTGATTGATTGATTGATTGATTGATTGATTGATTGATTGTTGATTGATTGATTGATTGATTGATTGATTGATTGATTGATTGATTGATTGATTGATTGATTGATTGATTGATTGATTGATTGATTGATTGATTGATTGATTGATTGATTGATTGATTGATTGATTGATTGATTGATTGATTGATTGATTGATTTTGATGATTGATTGATTGATTGATTGATTGATTGATTGATTGATTGATTGATTGATTGATTGATTGATTGATTGATTGATTGATTGATTGATTGATTGATTGATTGATTGATTGATTGATTGATTGATTGATTGATTGATTGATTGATTAAACGTTCCTGAAGGAATCCCAGAAACGGCAGGACAGACAGTTATAACTCAGCTTAAAAGGAGAAATACGGACGAAAATCAACTGGTGTGAAAACATTAATTACCTTTATTATGCGGCCTTTTTAAAGTAAGCACGTGATCAAGATCTCTGACGTATAGGTATTAGGTAATTCAGGTTTTGAAAGGAATTTCAACTTCGCGGTTCAAAAATCATGTCTTACAGTGTAATTTAGGCAAATTATTCTCGGAAGAAAATCCCGATCAAGAGCTCGAAACACCCAAAGGGTTTTGGTCGCATTCCTTTCTTTCTGTTTGATATGCACATCCTGTGACAGTCGTTGAAAACAGGATGCGTTTTAATAATCAGGCCGAGGTTGGCAAATCTTTCGCATCACTGCATCGAGCGGAGTCGACGATTGTGAACGAAACAACTAAAATCGGTCTTCTATTATAAGAATTAAAGCTGATTTATCTGCAACATGTCTCGAGATAAAAGCGAATTTGAACCCGGGTTTTTTGCGGACGTTTTTGCGGGAATAAAACCGAGCAATATATTCTTTGTCAAACCAAGAAATTTTGTCCTGATTTCTGGATGAAAGAATTAGAAAAGAAGCATGAAGCTTTGAAGCAAGCAACGTCAGAATAAGTGTTCAAGGTGAAAAGTTGGTGGTGGGAGAGGCTCAAATTCGCTTGGAGTGACCTGGTCGATTAGCAGTAGTATTTCTTCAAGAAAATGACCAGTCAAACCACTGCGGATGTTGTAAACCCAATGTCGTCCGTTCCTGAATAGATACAGAAAGTTCCCCTTTTAGCCTTTTCACATTTGGTCACAATTCATTTGGTTGGGGGCAGAATGATACCCAACGGTGACAAAGTGTTTGAAAAGTGCCAAAATCTGAGTCAATAACAAAGTTGCTTAGCAAAAATCATTGGTGCCTGGTCAAGCCGTTATAGGCCCGTTTTTTATTTCAAATTGAATAGGAGACGTTTTCAGAGTGTATGATGCATGATAAAATTTCCTATTGGCTCGTCTATAAGAATAAATCAGTAAAAATCTCTGCAGCAATCTCCATGGGCATCGGATGAGAAAAAGAAAGAGTGAGAGAGAGAGAGATGGAAGGGGAGAGGGAGAAAGAGGAAGGGGGAGAGAGAGAGGAAAGAGAAAGAGTGATGGTAGTTCATTGCTGCAAAACAGGAAAAATAGAAAATAAAAAATTAGCAGAGGGGACGAATCTGACTTCATTGGCAAAGACGGAAGAAAGAAGCATTCGGAAGGGTTTTTTGCGACGTAAGAAGTGACAGAAGCTGAAACTTAAGACTTGCTCACACGCAAAAAAATCCCGAAGCTGAACGTAATTGGAAGTGCCGTGAAATTCGCAGATGCCTCACGCATTGTTACACCTTAAAGGTCGGGAAAAGCGCATGCACACGCTGAAGTGCATGGCAACAATTATATGACCAGAAGAAGGACCAAAAGCCATTTTTATAAAAACGATTAGCCCACAATGAAACGTAGTTGGAGGAAGCAACCCCATCCCAAACGACCCACAATGAAACGTAGTTGGAGGAAGCAACCCCATCCCAAACGACCCACAATGAAACGTAGTTGGAGGAAGCAACCCCATCCCAAACGACCCACAATGAAACGTAGTTGGAGGAAGCAACCCCATCCCAAACGACCCACAATGAAACGTAGTTGGAGGAAGCAACCCCATCCCAAACGACCCACAATGAAACGTAGTTGGAGGAAGCAACCCCATCCCAAACGACCCACAATGAAACGTAGTTGGAGGAAGCAACCCCATCCCAAACGACCCACAATGAAACGTAGTTGGAGGAAGCAACCCCATCCCAAACGACCCACAATGGAAACGTAGTTGGAGGAAGCAACCCCATCCCAAACGACCCACAATGAAACGTAGTTGGAGGAAGCAACCCCATCCCAAACGACCCACAATGAAACGTAGTTGGAGGAAGCAACCCCATCCCAAACGACCCACAATGAAACGTAGTTGGAGGAAGCAACCCCATCCCAAACGACCCACAATAAACGTAGTTGGAGGAAGCAACCCCAACCCAAACGACCCACAATGAAACGTAGTTGGAGGAAGAACCCCATCCCAAACGACCCACAATGAAACGTAGTTGGAGGAAGCAACCCCATCCCAAACGACCCACAATGAAACGTAGTTGGAGGAAGCAACCCCATCCCAAACGACCCACAATGAAACGTAGTTGGAGGAAGCAACCCCATCCCAAACGACCCACAATGAAACGTAGTTGGAGGAAGCAACCCCATCCCAAACGACCCACAATGAAACGTAGTTGGAGGAAGCAACCCCATCCCAAACGACCCACAATGAAACGTAGTTGGAGGAAGCAACCCCATCCCAAACGACCCACAATGAAACGTAGTTGGAGGAAGCAACCCCATCCCAAACGACCCACAATGAAACGTAGTTGGAGGAAGCAACCCCATCCCAAACGACCCACAATGAAACGTAGTTGGAGGAAGCAACCCCATCCCAAACGACCCACAATGAAACGTAGTTGGAGGAAGCAACCCCATCCCAAACGACAAACGTCGCAAACCAGAAATAAAATAAAATAAAAAATAAAAATTAAAAAAGATGTGAGCAACAACTGGAGATCACGCAAGAAAACATGAAGAAAAAAAAATTAAAGAAGACATAAAACTGGCCGCAAGCTTTGAAACTGGATCAGGCTCTGTGGAAATAGATAGGTCCCTGAATTTGAAGGCAAACATTTAGAATTTTTCCGTTGTTCAAAGACCGACGTTCCAGTTGAAAAAGTACTCGTAGCAATCCATGTTTATCAGCGCAGTAACGGTTTTGATTGAAAATCCTGCAAAATTTGAATTTCACAAGTTTTTTATCGACGGATGGAACAAACACAGCTTGTCATTTTCTACCACAAATCGGCACAGGCTTATTGACCTTTGGCATTCAACCGCCCGAGAGAGGTATTTTAAGGGGAACTAATTCAAACTCCAAAATTGCGCAGGCAGAAAATGGTGCCGTGTAAATTCAGCTTAACAGAAGAGTCGAAACAGAAATAAATCAGCTGGAACAGAATTGAAAATGTAAATTTTATTTTTCGTTTTTTTTGTTTTTTTTTCTTTTTGTCTGAATTTATTCGCATCTTCCATTTTTGGATTTTCGAAACTCTTTTTTCTTTATCTCGACCCAATTCTCGCTGCCAAATGAAATGAAAATACTGAAATTGGGAAATATTTTTTGCAGGGCAGAATCGCGTCTTTAATCGTACTGCAGATGACGTTCAAAGCCTAAGTCAAACGCACTGCGCCGCCTGAAGTTTATCGCACAGCCTGCACGCCTTGGTACGAAGCACTTTACTTCTTTCCGCACCAACGGTCACAGGAGCTGAGAGCCAATTCGAAACAAGGCCAAATAAAGCCAACTCGGAACAAGATGCCAAAAGGTATAGCGGCGACGGAATTCATATACTTTACACATATGTAAAAAATTGCGACCGTTCAGCTTTCGGCAAAAACTCCATATTCTGCAGAAATAGAATATCCTCTTTTGTAATCGAGGTCGAAATCTGACACCTCCAGAACGCTTTGTAACAATCTGGCGTGTAAATTTCTACCGCCTGCATAAGAATAAAAAGAGAGAAAAAATGCTTCAGAGGCAACAGTTGAATGGGAAAAACACATGTATGGGTACATTAATTCCTCATCCACTCTGCTTTATGCAGCGGTTTCGGAAACAGGTTTGCTTCAGTTGACCACCCACACAAAGTTGGTTCAAGTTTTGGAAAACGGAAGTATTTTCTATGATTCGTAACCAAACGTATTGATAATGCAGCTTCGTATTTTTCCGTGGTTGTATAGTGGCGGCGGAATTAATGTACATACACATGTGTTTTTCCCATTTAACTGTTGCCTCCGAAACTTTTCTTTCTTTCTTTTTATTCTTATGCAGGCAGTAGAAATTAAAGCGCCAAATTTCAACAAAGCGTTCTAGAGGTGTCAGATTTTGACCTCGGTTACAAAAGAGGATCTTTAATTTCTGCAGCATAGAATTTTCGCCAAAATCTGAACTGTTGCAATTTTTTACATTTATGAGTACATTAATTCCGCCGCCGCTATACTAATATGTCTCAGAAATAAAGTCGAAATATTCCGGGATCCGATTGCTTTTGCAAGAATCTCGTTGACGTCATTTATCACAGCAGCCGCATTTGCAGCAGACGATTTTTGGGAAGTTTTTAGCCTAAAAGGTGGACACCATGGCCTAACATGGGACACCAACCACTGGGCTAATGACCAGCAATAGGCGGTGAGGTTGGGTGATTAGGTCACGTTTGGTTGGCTTTTGAAATGGACAAACTACGAACAATTAAAATCCCTATTTTTTTTTTACTCCAATTGTAGTTGCAGATTGTGAAGTTTCGCCTATTTTCTTTTGGGCACAATTCCCATTCCAGAAAAAAGTGAAATTGTTCAAAACCAACCAAAACCTTCTGGAAAATCAATGGGCGAAAACCAATCCAGGAGAATGTGAAATTGTTCAAAACCAACCAAAACCTTGTGGAAAACTAATGGGCGGAAAACCCATTCCAGGAGAATGTGAAATTGTTCAAAACCAACCAAAACCTTACTGGGAACAGTCCGAAGTTAAATTTGCCCACATATTTCTCGACTGCGAACAAGAAGTGCGGTTGGAAAACATTTTGCATTTAAAAATGTGGACATCAGTCAGGCTGGATGTCGTGTGGGGTGGCAGTCAATCCCTTGAATAAAATTTTGTCCCAACGAAAGCACTCTCACACGACATTATCTGCCGGAGGAAGAAGGGGGCAGCTGTTTGAATCAATCCCTTTTGATATCCGCCACCCTTATAGAAGCTTATCAGTCTTTTAAATGTGGTTAAACAGGTCGGGCGAGAGTACACTATTCTGCGAAGCTAAACACTCATTTTGACTCTTTTCTCCGAAAACCCTTCCGGAGTGGAATTCTCTGCCCAAGGACTCTTATTATTTATTTAGGCCGGAGAGATCTCTGTTGCTTGTTTCAAAACCACCGGAGATAGTTGAGGATATTATCGATCCCTTCCCCCCGAAAACGTGGATATCCGCAACTTTCACCGGTGGTTTTAAAAAAAGCATCGGAGATCTCTCCGGCCTTTGAGAGTCTCCTGCTTCCTACAGGTAAACTTCGTCATATTTTCTCCATTTTTGTGTTGCTATAATTGATAATTTTTGCCTCAAGCCAATTTTGTGTAAAATAGTTTCGTGGTCTTTTCAATAAATAAAACTTTTGTCACATTATTTGTCATTTTCAAATGTTTGCATGTTTTCGCAAGCTGAAATATAAAACACAATCCTGCACAAAAACGAATATTATGTGATTTCTTTCAGAGCATTCGCATTCTGGAAATAGGTTATAATCCTGATCCGATTTTGCGACTAGCCCAAAGAGTTTGGAGGGATGTGGTTGTGCGCATGGAAATGCACGCATTTGGGCTTACAGTCCACTATTATTGGCTCAGTCTTGCTTATGAATACACTATACGGAGCTTATCAAAAGTCCTCGAACATATGCGATATTTTAAAGTGCTGGATAACACAGGGGTCGTCTAATTTCAACAGGGCTTGGTGCAACTTCACGCCTCACACGAGTATCATGATGTTTTGCGGCGCTTGCTGCCATTGATTTTAAATGGCGCCCGAGTTAACAATGAACTCCTATGTTCGAACGCTTTTGATAAGATGTGTATAGTCGGAAAAGAGGATCCCCAACGAAACGCAAATCCGTTAATTACCTATACGAATAATGAAAATCGGATTTACTCCAGACATGCACAGTGCAACCCTCGGAGTGCTTCTGGATTGCCACTGGCTTTTCTGCCTTTCATCGCTTACCTGCTCTGCACTGCGAATTTCTGTTGACCGGCGAATATATCGGTGAACACGAAGTTTCGTAACACGCGATTGGAAAAGCTTTTTTTTCGAAGGCCGATCTGTCTCATTTGTGTTACAGGACTCATCTGTTTCGCACTTCTTATTTTGTGGAATTTCTTGCATTTTTCTTCATTTTCTACGACAAAATAGAATCCGCTCTTTGCGAAATAAAATGTGCCGTCCTCTTTTCTGTTTGGTGGAGGGGACTGTGCTTTTTCCTATTTCCTGCGAAAGTCGCGCAGTTGAGTCGTGCGTGAGCCAAAAACTAGTCCTGCATAAGTACGCTATTATGGGCCTCGATGTGCGGGAAATCGGATATTGGTAATCTCTTCCTTTCTAAAGAGAGCGCAGCGTTCTCACTTCATTTCTCTGACGACGAGAGAGATAGACGAAGAAACGATCACCACAGCATGGAGCCCGCGCGTTTCCAGCTCATTCCCGCTAATTAGTCTAATTAGGATTAATTTGCCCCCAGCTTAATACGCACTTCATCAGAAAGCTTCTGATTACGCTTTCTGGAACCACGAATCTCGTTTGCAGCAAGTATTTAATTATGCAACCCCTTTGAAACTTCGCAATTGTATCTACCGCGTATTGTTAAACGCGAATTTATTTCGCGCTCTACCAGTTACGGATTCATCGATCAAAGCAGACCTGCGCCAGCATCTGGTGTCCTGGCGACATTCACAGTTCGTGCTGAACCGCAGGCCAGAAACTCATGCTTTTGGCTTGGAGCTCCATTGTTGAGATGCGCGATTTGAGACTTTGAGACCGATTTTAAAAATGGATGAAGAGGATTTCCTGTTTTGAGCGCAGCCAGTGAAAATTCTGAATTGGATCGTCGAAAATACGTGATTCTGACTCCCCTCACCCGTTTTGGTTTTACTGAGAAACGGCAAAATCCTCTCAAAATTATTCACATAAAATTTCTCAACAAAAATATTGTCTACCCAATGATGTCAATAGTGTATCAACAACGCATGATGTATTTGTGTTTGTATTTGTATTAATTTTTATTGTTATTTGTAATTTGCCGTGTAAATGTATCAACAGTCAAGGATTAACAAAAGCATATGAACAGGGAAAGAGAACGACTATAACAGACAAGCAGGAGAGAAACAAAGTTAAAAAAAATTAAATGCGATTGTTTAAAGTACGAGTATATTCCCCAATGATGCCAAGAATGAACTACGTCATTAACGATGTCTATCCCTCAATGATCTCAACATGATGCCAAGAATGAACTACGTCATTAACGATGTCTATCCCTCAATGATCTCAACAATGTAATGTGTCAAAGCATTTCTCTTCCAATAGTTATGTGCCAATATTAATGTCTCTTCTCCATGATGATGTCAACAAAATAATGTATCAATAATGATGTCTCTTCCCCATGATGTCAACAATGTAATGTGTCAATAATGATGTCTCTTCCCCATGATGATAACAATGTAATATGTCAATAATGATGTCTCTTCCCCATGATGATGTCAATAATGTAATGTGCCAATAATGATGTCTCTTCCCCATGATGATAACAATGTAATATGTCAATAATGATGTCTCTTCCCCATGATGATGTCAATAATGTAATGTGCCAATAATGATGTCTCCTCCCCATGATGATATCAACAATGTAATATGTCAATAATGATGTCTCTTCCCCATGATGATGTCAACAATGTAATGTGTCAATAATGATGTCTCTTCCCCATGATGATGTCAACAATGTAATGTGCCAATAATGATGTCTCTTCCCCATGATGATGTCAGCAATGGAATGTGTCAATAATGATTTCTCTTCCCCACGATGATGTCAATGATGTGCCTAAATATGTTAATAATTATGTCTTGCTAAAAGCTCAAGCAAGCTCATCGTATGATGAAAACCCATTCTCAGGTTCATGACAAACGGAACCACGTGCGACACATACGAAAATAATATCCTCGCGTGCGCGCTGATCCATGAATTCAAAGAAACCATAATGACGTCTGGGGGTACTTCTCAAAAGACAAAAGAAAATGTGCAAAAGATACGCAAAAAAAAACTGGAAAAATTCGGCGATATTTTTGAAGACGCCAAAAATTTACTGAAAACAAATTGCAAAGCAATGAAAATGACAAAAAAGCACAAAGTGACACTCCGATATGCTCTGTAAGCAGGCTCTTTGTGCTTTTTTGCTGTTTTCGTTGCCTTAGAATGTGTTTGCAGTAAATTTTCGGTGTCTTCAAAATGTCGTTGAATTTTGCAGTGTCAGTTTTTCGAGGAGACCCCCAGAGATCATCGGAGGACAAAAAGTCATTCCACATTTTCGACTCAAGATTGTCTCAGGAATCTGCCGCAAAGAGATTATAAAAACTTCTTACCAGACACCTCAAATGGATCAAATGATAAGAAATCTGTGATTAATTAGGCGTGGGTATTGAGTGTTGGATTAGAAAATTGAGCAAACGATTTTGGCAAATTTTTTGTCTGAAAGTTTAAACGTCTCTGGAAACATGGAGAACCAAAACCGGAATCCAAGAAACGGCAGACCATGGATCTACTCCACCCCACCCGAAATGCATTTCAGTCTTTTCCATCGCGTTAGGTATAGGTATACGTAACTATCTTGTCTTACGAACACAAGCACGTGGGTGACCTTGTTGGTACCTGTGCTGACGTTTGTTGCCATTCAATCCGGAGTGAAGAAAACCGAGCGAGTGAACAATCAACTTTGATTTTTGCATTTAACAAAACAATGCCTCCCTTTAATAAATCGACGCGCTAAGCCTGCAAGCAAGGGCGCTTGTATACCTATAATGGGGTGCACCAATGTATATTGCTGTAATCCGTGTTTGTATGGAGTACGATGCCTGAAGGGCTTGTGTGGATCTCTGTTATGAATCCCATGTGGGTCAAAGTGTTAAGGAAAAGCCATTAACTAGGAAGTAAAGGACTTAAGCTAAGTGCAGCCCAGCAATGGGCCGTTACCTATACAACTTAGAGCATAGTGGACGTATGGCGGTGTGTGACATTGACAGCATTTGTAAATGGAATCAAGAATGCTTTGTTTCGGTTTGCACATCTCACGACATAGCCTGCTAATGAACTCACGATCCATTAACAGTTAGTTTCAGAACAACAGCAGTTATTGGTTTACTGCGAAACACAGCGATTCTATATATCGAACGGACTCGTTATTAGAACTTGATTTTGATTCCCAATCAATCGAAATCAATCGCGTCCTGCTTTGCCCACATCAAGAATGGAAGAACTCTGATTTGGATGGCTGACCACGATTTGGACGGAGAAGTCAGTTTTCGGTTCAAATGCTTCCCACAACTCTTTCATCACCGGAAATTACACCACCGCATGCTGTCCGCATTCGAAAATGGATGAATTAGACCCAATATTAGTTAGTTATTGACGCATGGAAAATAACATGTTATTTTTATATTTTATACTTATAACATTGTTATTTTACACACCATGATTGACGCTTACGTTAGGGTCATCATAAACCATATGTATATACAGACTGCGCGCATGGATGTGGAAAGCTAATCTGTATTTTTCGTTTGCCTGTTGAGCAAAATGGTTAGTAAACCATCTGCGCATCGTTCATTATGCATTATGCCTTGTTCTGAAGTATGTTGGCATTTTCAGCTTAAAAATTCCGCGCACTGTTGAACCAATATTTGGTTTAAAATCTCAGCCTCCTCAGGTGCCTGATTTGCTAGAGTCAATTTTAATAAATATCACCTTTGATACAATTCATAAAGTATCGTTGAATTTTTCTGCCATTGTTCTTTATAAGTCCCCTTCCCTATCTTCATCTGGGTTCTCAGAGTTGCTTGAGGACTACCTCACCAATGAAAGAAGATTTAATTATTATTATTATTATTATTATTATTATTATTATTATATTATTATTGTGCAAACAGCAATTGCCTGTGGCATGATGCAAGCAATCACTGGGACGTTCAATATTCTCTCGAAGATTCCAGCGTTAGTCAAATATCGGTGTTCTCGACTTCCGTGCTTGGAAAATTCCAATGCCAGGGCCAAAAAAGATAATTGGTTCAATGCCCCAAATTTTATAGGTTAACCCCGTGGTGTCCGCATTGTTTTAATTGCCAAAGGTTAAGACCTTAAATAAAATTTTTTTAAATCCAATAACTTTTTTCACCTGGAATGCGGCTTACGGTTGGGCATTTCATAACCTATGTTATTTAATCGGCAAAATGGGGCAATTCTTTGATTTCTTTTGCCTGTAAAATTTGGTTGTTAAATCCCATCGTTCGCATTAAGCCGCTAAGTTGTTGGCCTTAGCTTAAATCCGGGGCATGTTGAAATTTTTTAAAATCCCCAGGGTGGCCTTTTTGCAAATTTTAAAAATCTTGGCCAATTCAGGTCGAATTTTTGCCAGTTTTTTAGTCCCTTTTCCCTAACTTATTGGGTTTCGGTGTGCTTGAGGCTACCTCAAATTTGAAAAAGTTAACCTTTATTGATATGGAATTTAATATTGGGCCCCATGAGAGACTCTGTCATTGGCAATAGACTTGTTGATTTGATGCCAGATCAATCGTTTATGTCACAATATCAATTCCAACTCGTGTTGAAAACAATGCAGCCCTAAGTAGATTTGATTTTTTATAATGGATGTTATGACTATAGAGCGGGTCTATCGTAATTCATTCAGATCATTTCCGACATTTATCTCTCTTAATTGTTGAATCCAGTGGGACACGAATTTCCGTTTGGCACCCTTTGTGTTTCATTCCCTTTCCCTCGGAAGGCCAATTTAAATTAAAATTTTTCCAATGGCAAATTGGTTGTGGATCCTCCTTTGGCGAGGCATGGTGATCGTCGGTCGGAAAGACAGACTTAAGTGGCCAGTCTGTTAGTCCTTTGGATGGGACGTTAAGAAGGAGGGGTCCCGTGTGCAGCATCACACTACGCATGTTGAAGAACACCAAACTCCAGGTCCAAAACAGAGGCCTGGCAGGTTACATGAACACAGAAGCCACTTGGTATCACCCGCCGATACTCGACGTCGGTTCCTGCGGGTTGGCTGTGCCATAATACCGGCAGTATCGGCAGTTGACTGAGGTCTTGGGACCTGGAGCGCGTTGGGTGCTGTTCGATTGCCCTCGGGAGTATGCCGGTACCTCGCCGGGACCCTTGATTGGGTGCCTGGAGCGGTGGGTGCTGGAGCAGCTACTCTCAGGTGACACTTGCCAGTACCTCGCCGGGACCATGGCTGACGACACAACAAAAACATGAACGGTCGGACCACCAGCCCAAGGCTATCTGTCCATAAGACCCAAAGAAGAAAGAAGAAGAAATCCTGTTATTGCTACTTCCAATTCTGATGTTTCTATTCAAGAACCGGTTGAATTACCCTCAAGGATAGACCAATTTAAATTAAACCCACTTGTTAATCTTTCAGACTGGCAAAGAGTTTTGGAATATGTGGATACTGACTTTGCTGTTAGTGCTTTCTCTGGAATTGTTACTGAAATCCATATTCGTTGTAAAACATTTTCTACAAAGTATTCAAAAAAAGTTGCTCGACTTAGGTTGAATGAGTGGATGAGTCCTGACCTCCGCCGAAAAATTATACTACGGGATAATCTCAAAAGTAAGTTGATAAAACGACCATACAATATAAATCTTGCCAATAGAGTAAAATCTCTCTCTCTTTCCATTGCTCAGCAATCTGAATATGAAAGTGAAAAATTATTTAAATATTCTGAAAAGCGATTTTACTATACCTCTTTGCTTAATGAAGGTAAAGATGCTAGAGCAACGTGGACCATCATACGTCGTGCATTAAACCTTCGACTAAAAAAAACCACGCAAACTGGACCGGTCTTACTGCACAGTGGCACATTTATATCTGAGCCTTAACAGGTAGCGAATATCTTCAATGAGTATTTTGAAAACACTGCGACCTCTCACTTAGATAGCTTAAGAAAATTTGACGACTGCTGTGAACATATACAGAGGTATGAATGCACAATGTTTATTTCACCAATTTCTAAGCATGATGTTATATTATATATTCGTGATCTCCGCAACTCTTCACCAGGTATTGACACAATTTCCGCTTCATTTTATAAAAATCATTGTGAATTACTTGCACCCATCATAGCTCATTTATGCAACTTGATGTTTGAGAATGGTCTGTTCCCTGACTGCTGGAAGGAGTCAATTGTTGTGCCAATTGAAAAACCAGAAGATGCCACGTTATGTTCAAATTACCGTCCAATAAGTTTGCTCACCACATTGAGTAAAATATTTGAGAAGGCCATTCATGAAAAACTTATGAGCTATTTTAATTCAAACGGTCTGCTCAGCAAATCCCAATATGGGTTTTTGAGAGGTAGATCAACGATGGATGCACTTTTAAGAATAACTAACTGCATAAAAACCAACTTGGACAGGAAAGTCCACTTTTCCTTGATCTGTTAAAAGCTTTTGATTTGGTTGACCATGGACTGCTTCTTGCAAAGCTTGAGAGATATGGCGTTCGTGGAAAAATGCTTGAACAGTTTGTAAATGCATTTCAGTTTGTAAATGCATTTTCGGGAAACTCCCTGAGCTTTCGGAGGACGCGCTGGCCGCCACGGTAAATTGTCCCAGTCCACAAACTTTGGCGGCAGATAGGCGAATAAAAATTTATTTTGCAAACTGCCGAAGTATAAAAAATAAGCTTACCGACTTTGCGGCTGAAATTGATATCGCCAAACCTGAGGTCATCATTGGGGTGGAATCATGGCTTGATGAGTCTCGCAGTGATTCTGAAATCTTTCCATCTGGCTTCACTGTTTATCGTCGAGACCGAAACTGTCATGGCGGGGGTTTATTCATCTGCGTTAAGGATACTGTGCCTAGCGCAATGGTTTTGTCTGCAGCAAATTCTGAAATTATGTTCTGCAGCTTATTCCCGAACAGCGCCAAAATTGAAGACAATCTATTGCTGTGTGCTTTTTACCGTCCTCCAAATGGAACTGTGTCTTTTTTTGATGACCTGTCAAACTGCTTGACTGAGTTGAAGTACAACCAAAAACTCTCTCGGCCATTTATTGCTCTCGGAGACCTAAACATGCCAAGCATAAATTGGGTTACGAACTTTTTCATCGAACCCTCAGTATGGGCTTGAACTAAATGAAGCTGCCATCCACTTCACAAATGCATATGGTCTTCGGCAGATAGTAGATAAACCAACTCGTGTCACTCACACATGTTCAAACATTCTGGATGTTATGTTTACAAACTCGCCAAACCTGATTCACGACATTTCTGTGGAAGGGGGTCTCAGCGACCACAAATCGATTTTCTTTTATGTGGATAGACGGGTTCCCCGTCCTCCGAAACTCAGTAGGCTAGTCTTCCTGTACAAAAAGGCAAATTCCCAAACTTTAAGTAAATATTTTTCTGACAATATTTCGAACTTTGTTGGTTGTGCTAACTTTCTTGATGTTAATGCACTCTGGGACCTGTTTGTAAAGCATGTAAATATCGCTATGGAGAGGTATGTACCGCAAAAGCGGATTATAACGAACAGCAGTGACCCCCCCTATCTCACCCGTAGATTGGCCAGGGCCGGGAGGCCAATAGGCAGTACAAGCGAGCTTTGAAGCACGGCAAGATGAATTTTGTTAAATATAGTCTCGATGAATACTCAAGGGGGAATTCCAAGAAATTCTACAGTTTCCTTAAATCCCAGCGCAATGGGAGCAATGGAATTCCCACATTGATGAGACCCGATGGCAGCTTTGCTTGCACAGACAAGGAGAAGGCAGAGTTATTAAATGAACATTTTGCTTCTGTATACACAAAAGGCCTCTTACCAACATACCCTTTTTGCCTCCCGTTGTCTGCCCACAGCAGAAACCAATCCTCATCTCAGAACGGCTCATTGTCCAAAAGATTAAGAAAATGAATGCGAATAAGGCGTCCGGGGTTGACAATATTTCAATTCAATTCTTACAATTGATACCAGCAACCATTGCCAAATATCTGTACATTATTTTTGCCAAGTCGTTAACTGAAGGCCGTGTCCCGGACCACTGGAAAACAGCCATTGTTGTCCCCATCCCAAAAAAGGAGACAAAAGTAAATTTGAAAATTATAGGCCAATATCCTTAACAGTCATCTGCTCTAAACTGCTCGAACAACTGATTGTAGATGGTATTTATGCACATGCCGATGCAAATGGCCTCATTTCACCCTGCCAACATGGGTTTCGGAGGGATCATTCTTGCGAGACCCAGATAACTTGCCTCTTGCAAGAACTTTCTTTTCATTTGGACAAAAACAAAGAAGTGGATCTTATATTCCTTGACTTTGCAAAAGCATTTGACAGGGTACCTCTGCTCGTCTGCTCCAAAAGTTGAGATCTTTTAACCTTGACGAGCAGGTGCTGGCGTGGGTCAAGGATTTCCTTACCGGTCGTAAACACAAAGTCATTATTAATGGTGAAAGTTCCTCCGTGGCCCATGTGCAATCAGGAGTGCCTCAAGGAAGTCAATTGGACCTTTATTATTTATTCTGTTTATAAATGACCTTCCTCAACAAATCTCTTGTAAATTTAGAATGTTTGCTGATGACTGCTTGCTTTATAATGTTATCTGTAATCCGAATGATGTAACTCAGCTGCAATAGACCTTGACAATGTGTCGGACTGGTGCACCAAATGGTTGATGGAACTAAATACTGACAAATGTGAAGCCCTAAAATCACAGCAAAAAAACTCCCTCAATTTCAAATTATTCATTCCGTGGAGTTCGTTTAAAAAATGTGACCGAATGCAAGTACCTCGGTGTAACAATTAACCCAAATTAGGAACAGACTCTCAGACCTCAGCTCCATAAAGAAAGGGTTTTCTGCATTATACTCCATAAATCGTGCTCTGACCAACTCGACGCAAAATGTCAGGGAAAAGGCGTACAAAACTATTGTGAGACCGATTCTTGAATACGGCTCCACAGCCTGTGATCCGTTTCTCGTCGGTGAGGTGGAGAAACTTGAACGCGTGCAAAGAAAAGCCATACGGATAGTGACCAAAAAATTTGGCCGAGAAATCAGCTCCAGAGACCTTCTTTCCGCTCGTAGCTGGCCATCCCTCAGCAACAGGCGCCAAGCCGGCAGGTTGACGAATTTATACAAAACCTATAATAACTATGATGGCCTTAGTGAGTTAAAAGGTTGTTTAAAAACCCCTAACTACTTCAGTAGGCATGACCATCGAGCGAAGATTGAGCCTTTACCGAGTCACAAAAATGTGTCCTTTTATTCCTTTCTTCCGAGGACCATAAGGGACTGGAACTCTTTGCCGGGACACATCTTCGATGACTGCCGCAACTCTCGTGTGTTCAAAAAACGTGTAATGGCTCATTTTTCCACTAGCACCCCCTCTGGTTCGTGAAAGATTGACACCTATACTTCCAAGGTCAGAGCTTGCCTATACATTGTCCACACTGTTCTGTTATATGACTAGCATTGATTTTTTTTTTTATTTTTTTGATTTGAAATTTGCGATTTAAATGCAAATAAAACACCATGCACGAGAAAAACAGTCAAGGATTGCAAAAAACATATGAACAGCACAACGTAATGGACCATTAATGAGAAACAGGAGAGAAACAAAGTTAAAAGAAAAAACAACGACAAATTAAAGTCAAAATGGGGAGAGTTTGAAAAAGAAGCGTTTAACTCAAGTTTAATTCAGGAGCGGTCAAATTTCTAATCAAGTTCGAGTCCTTGGGGAGAGAATTCCATTCCCGAAGGGTTTTAGGGAAAAAAGAATGAAAGTGTGTGTTTAATTTTATAGTAGGAACCAAAAATTTGTTGGCGTGGGAGCGGGGTATTGAACTGGCTTGCTCGAATTTCATCTGGAAGAGGGATGATCAGGGAACCCCTGAGGATTTTCTTCAAAGTATAAAGGCGTCTCTCCGACCTTCTAACAAACAGAGGTGAGAGGCCGAGCCCACTAAGCATAGCCGTTACACTGGATGTGTAGCCGTAGTCGTTCATGATGAACCGGGCCGCACTTCTCTGCACCTTTTCAAGAGCGTCAATGTGACATACAAGAAAGGGATCCCAGGCACAGCACGCATATTCCAGAATGGGCAGAACAGACGTTTTGTACGCCATCAACTTGATACTTTTTTCTGCGTGAGACAGATTGCGCCGGATTACTCCCAAAGCGGCCTTGGCCTTGTTAACAACTGAACTGATATGCTCACCCCAGTTCAGAGTGCTAGACAGTGTTACTCCAAGATATTTGAAAGAGGACACATTGCGGATGGGTGTCCCGCCCAGCGAATAAGTTCGTCTAGGCAATTGTATGCCAGACCTGACGGACCTAAGGAAAGTCATAGAAGCGCAAGTCATTTTCTCTCTTAAAATTTTGCATCACAAATGGCTTGAACCAATTTGTTAATTTTGTACCCTGTATATTCTGCGATCTCTATGTATCTGCTCTTTTACCTCCATCACGTGGCATTGTATTGCTCATCATGGTTGTAATTATATAATAAATAATAAACTGCTGGGCACATACTTGCGATTAAGAACTCAAGTTGTAAGAATAAGTGACTGCACTTCGGACAAGCTTTTGGTTAACGTTGGAGTTCCACAAGGGAGTGTCCTGGGTCCACTGTTGTTTGTGATTTATTTGAATGACTTTTTTGATTATGTTGGAGTCCAAGCAGTTGCATATGCTGATGATATCACACTTTTAGTTGAAGGAAATTATACTTCTGACGTAATTATAAAAGCTCGGATGGCACTGAACAAGGCGATTCTCTGGTGTGGAATGAATCGACTGAGGATTAACTATAAAAAAAACTAAGTTTTGCATATTTCGGTATCCTCAAATGAGAATAGATGTTCCGCAATCCATAAGAATTGGAACTGTACAGGTATTAACGATAAAATTGAGCCCTATACGGAAGGAATGGGCTCCCGTTCAAGCAATGTGTTTTGCCTAGCACCCCAGAAGTTTTCAGACGGTGTGAGTTGTTTTGATTCAAAATTACGGGGGTTGCTAGGCAACAACACATTGCTTGAACGGAGCCCATTCTTCCGTATAGGGCTCAATTTTATCGTTAATACCTGTACATGTAGATTATCAGCATTCAAAAAGCTTTTAGCTATTTGGATTGATAGTGATTTGTCATGGCACTCGCATGTTTCTTTTTTAAAGCGCCGCTCTCATTTTGTATATGTACTTGTTAAAAAAGGCTAGAAGCATCATGCCTGCTTCAGTTTTGGTTCAGATCTCTTGAGCCCATTTTGAGTCACACTTGCAATATCCCACAACTGTGGAGCACAGAAAAAAGGGGCTAATCTTTTATCTGAATATGAGGTGCATGCTTCTGCTTCTGGAGCACGCTGTCCTTTCAACCTCTATGAACCCAATAACACTTGCAAAGTGCTCATGTGTAACCTCAGAAGCTTGAAAAATAAGGTTTTAAAATTTGAATCCCTCATTGAGCTTCATCATCCCTCTCTGATTGTTGGAACAGAATCGTGGCTTTCCCCAGACCTCAGTGACAATGAGTTTTTTCCATCAAATTATACAGTTTTTCGACGCGATAGACAGGGTAAGCGTGGTGGGGGCATCTTTTTGATGTTGAAAAGACCTTTTGTAGCAGTTTGTTACACTGCGACGCAACGTATGAGTTTTTACTTTGCAAAGTTGGTGTATCGAAACCGGCCACTTTCTTCTTTTTTGTCCTAGTACTTTATAGGCCACCTGGAATCGATCCAGGGTTTTTTCATTCGATTTATAATTGTTTGTCTGGTTTCAAACTGCAAGAAAAATGCGATCAGCGACTTCTCATTTTGGGTGATATGAATCTTCCTGATGTTCTTTGGAAGCTTAATTCAATAGCCAGTAATCCTGCCTATGGGGTGGATTTGAATTCCAAAGCCCTTGAACTTGCCCAAGAGTTTGGTCTCTCCCAATTTACTCCA